>JAOTOM010002919.1:0-124154 GCA_034440615.1 Ashinkailepas kermadecensis
GGCAGGGGTGTCGATTTTTTAAAAACATTGGGGGGCCGAAGTGCCAAAACACTAGACACCCCCCCCCCCAAACAAAAAAAACTCATCGGATTTAGCCCACTATATTTTCAGATCTCAGAAATTCTGATTTCTTATTCGACGATGTGTATGTTTATGTTTATTCAGCATCCTCACCGACGGGGAAAATCGCCCAATAACTGGTGAAGTCACATAATTAAAAGAGCAGTGCTCAGTACATTTCAACATAACAACTCTTGGTTGGTCATTGGTTCTACGACACGTCGACCGTTGTGTCATATAGCGTCGCCAATCTCTCACGCCGATTGGTCGCGGGCGAAGAGTAGCGACAGGTGAGACTCGAACTCACCAACATAACAACTCTGAGTAATAGCATGCGACTGCAGTGCCATATAATAGGCTCGGATCTACCGTCACCGTCACCGTCACTGTTACCCTCCTCCTCACTCCACACACCAACAAACACACACCGGCTTAAATAAAAATACTTCAGCGATCAGATGCAGGCTAAAACACACCGGCATTGATGAAGCATCAGAGCACAGCAGACCTGAACGGTAATGACGATGGGTGAAAGTATTTCCTTGGTGCCTAACGTTAGGGAGGGAATTTTTCCATTTAGTACGCCACTGCGGCTGCTCAACGTGTTTTTTTCCGCAGATTGCACGATCGAGAGTAGAAAGGCCCTTCGGATAATTTTCTTTCGGGACCCATTCTTAATTTTCCGGTGCTCTGGTCGATTCGATGGAGTCTCCTTGTGGTTTTTGTGGTGAAGTCTATTTTTATAAGCCCCCTGCAGGCTATTTTTGGAACCCGATACGATTTTTCTGGCTCTCGGTGCGTTTTTTCCGGTGCCCAAACAGGTTTCTTTTCCGGCGTCCGACGACTTCTTATTTTGTGGATCCTTGACGCAATTTTTCCGTCCGCAAGGTGACATTCCGGGTATATATTGGTACTTGGGAAGCCAGCTGCAACTTGTGGGGCTCCGGCACGACGTTTTGGCCCCAGTGAGATTTTCAAGAGAAGCGGCGTGAATTTGTTTTTGTCTAAGTGCGATTTTTGGGGCCCCGTCGTCACTTGTTGGGATCCCTTGCGGTGGCTACGACACGTTTGTGGGGGCCCAACAAGTTGTGTGGGCTTTTGGAGCTATTGTTGAGATCCCAGATTGATTTTCCGTGTCCGGACTGTTTTTCATTCACCCGGCTTCATTTGTTGGGTGATCTCAACGAGACTTTTAGAGCCCGCGTGGGACCTATCAGGCCTCTGGCGTGATTTTTAGGGGCCCGGGTGATAATTCTTAATACCCCAGTCTCGGCGTGATTTTCAGGAGGCCCCGGCCCGACCGTTTGTGGCCCCCGTCGTGATTTTCTTGAATCCCGGCACGACTTGTTTGCGGCCCCAACGTGATTTTCAGGGGCCCAGGTGCAAACTTTTGAGGCCCCAGCGTCATTATCGGGGCCCCTGCGCTACGTTTGGGGGCCCCGAATGTGATTTTTCTGAGCCCCGGTGCGATTTTTGGTCGACCGAGTGAAATTCTTAGGGAGCATAGCGCATTTTTTTCCTAAGCTCGGCGGACTCTTGGGGGCCCCACAGCCTATCAGGACGGGGGGGGGTGAGGGAACTTCCCACAATTCCCCCTCCCCATTCGGTATGTCACTGTGCCATGCAATGATGCAATATAAGAATCCAGGAATAGTTCATCTGTTTCATCACACATGTGATTTCAACTCCCCACTTATCCAGACAGTTTGAGGAAAGTCAAACATCTGCTACATGGATCAGCAAGGATGGATTGTAAGGCAACATGGATACCATGGAATTCCGGTCAGAGTAGTTATGCTACAATACATACCTTCTTCAACACACTGCTTTGGAGAAGGATGAGCTCCTGAAGTTTGGTCAGGGTTGGAGTTGGAGGTGGATGGAGCAACACTGTGAAGGACATAACATATGGTTCAAGAGACTTGTTTCCATTAACAATACAGGGGATGAAGTAACATTTTCATTGACTTCTATGGTGTCCTGAGTAAGCAGGACAATCGAGATGGGTTTCTGTTATATGCATTTTTTTTTTTTTTTTTAAATAAGTTTCATCCGAGTTCTTGTTGGGCTGGCTTTATGAACCAGGGTCGGATTGCTAAGCAGAGCTTCTTGCGTGAACCCTGGCCCCACCACCCGATCCATGAATTCAAGTTAAACGGCAGAATTTTGACCGAAAGTTTAACGTGCCGTCAATGCACCGACACAGCCGCCGGTATAAACAATGTTATAATGTAGCTTTTATACCCCAATGAGAATGGTATGGATTCACTCATCAGTGAATTTGCAAACATACTGATGTAACAGTTAACACCAATGCAGGGAGCTATGTGATCAACATGGTCTGTGCCCTAAAGCCCAAATAACCTAGTAACAATGCAGGGAATCTGCTGCATAACAGTTTGACCATAAATTAGCCATGATATATGGCATCATACTTCCCATGCTATTTACAATAGTGAGCTATATTTTGTGTACAAACATCAGGACATTAGAAATGTTAATTAACGTTACACACATCAGTTCCTAACAAGTGTCAGCAATACATTTCCTTCATGTGCTTTAAACATGATTCAAGAAAGCACTGTCATCGAGTTTAAACTTGCAAAAAGAGTGGGCCGCCTGGCATTTTGAGTGCTATTTGAGTGAATTTGCTGTCTTGTTAGTGAACTGACCACTTATTGAGATATACGTACTTTAACTTTGCCTGCTTCCATCATGAAAATTTGTCATCTTCCAATTAATCAGAAATCATCAGAATAACTTCTTGTCTACAAACCGGTGTATGCATTTCTATGAATTTCTCATATTTATTAACACAAATGATGTAGATCTGATCTGCAAATTTATAACTCAGAAAATGTTATCAGCACAGGATTCCATTCCTGAAAATATTGTACTTTCAAAATGTTATTGTTCTTTGTGAACCAATAAGTGCAATGCTCTCATGCAGCATGCAGATGGAGGTTCATCACGTACACCAGGTAGCAAAAAGGGATATTGTTGCAGTCTAAGGTAACCACAAGACATGTTTTACACCCATTTTTACCTCCACGAATCATTCAAAGGAGCTAGGTTTTGTCTAATTGCGTTAGGCTAGGCTTTTGTTTTAAGTTAGTAAATGAAAAAAAAATCTTCAAAAACGGTTCAAGCTAGATTAGGTTACGTTAGACTTTTTAAGTTCAAAATGTTTGAGAAAAAAGAAATTGGGGGGGGGGGGGGGGGGTGGGAGAATTTGGCATAAAAATAATCATTTCTTGCATGGAAGTCTAGGCTAGGTTAGGTTAGGTTATGTTACATTTTTTTAATCTGAACATTATTTTTCATCCTATATTACTCAAATCCAAGCCCCCTTTTCCACGTTATTTTTCCTCACAAATGAAAAGTGTGCATCTGCAGAGGAAATGAGCGGTTACATCATGTTCAGCACATTAACAAACACTGCATTAAAAAATAAATTAGAAGAAGTCAGAGAGTACCATGAGCTGAAATATTACCCAAAAAGCCAGGTATTATCACAGTTTAAGGTAACCACAAGACAAGTTTTACACACATTTTACCTCCATGAAGCATACAAAGGGGTGAGGTTTGTCAGGTTAGGTTAGGCTTTTGTTGTAAGTTATAAAAAAAATCATTTGTTGGTAAATAATTTTTGTTAATGATTTTTCTACACAAAATAATAAACAGTTCAGGCTAGCTTAGGTTAGGTTTTTTAAGTTGAAAATATTTGAGAAAATGCCTCGAAAATTTAAATTAAAAACCATTAATTTCTTGTATGGGAAGTTGAACTATGTTAGGTAAGGTTATCATACATCTTGAACATTATTTGTATGCTATATTTCCTTACTCCACACCTTTTTTGGTGTTATTTTTACTCGCAATTGAAAGGCATGCATTTGCAGAGGAAAGGACATTAAATGTGTGCTTTTATGTATTTTATTAATATTTTTATATTTAAATTTCCAATGCAATGTTTATGAATGTCACTAAGCTGATGGCACTACTCAGTTTCTGTGCACATGCTTACTTTCCAGGTTGTGAGCAAAATAACATTAAAAATGGGCTTTGAGTTAGGTAACATAGCAATTAAAAGAAATACATAAAAAATTCAACATAACCTAATGTAACCTAAGCTGACCTTGGAGAAAACAACTATAAACACAAGATTGAAAAAATATCTAGCAATTTATTTTACTGAAATTTTACAAATGAAAAAACCTAACCCAACCTAATCTAACCAGAATTATTGTGCTTTAAGGTGGTAACAAGGCAAGTTATTACACATTTGCCTCCATAAAGCAAACGAATGGGTTATGTTTGGTGATGTTAGATTAGTTTAAGTGTTTTAAGTTCGACATTTTTTGCAAAAATTGTTCAAAAATTTGAAAGAAATATATCTTTTTTCTTTAAAAGCAGCTTATGTTAGGTTAGGTTAAATTGGGTTAGGTTAGGTTAGGTTAGGTTAGATTCGGTTAGGTCAGGTCAGGTCAGGTCAGGTCAGGTTAGGTTAGGTTAGGTTTGGTTAGGTTAGGTTAGGTTAGGTTAGGTTGGGTTACATTTTTTTATTGTAAAAAAAATACATTGCTTGGAATTTTTACACCTTGATGTTTTGGTTTTGTTTTTCTCCAAGGGGAGGTTAAGCTAGGTTAGGTTAGGTTATGTTGCATTTATTTTGTTTTTAAAAAAATACTTTACCCTATGTCACCTAATTCATAGCTTTTTGTTGATGTTATTTTGCTTACAACCTGAAATGTAGGCATTTGTATAGAAAATGAGTGGTCCCATCATCTGAATCACGTTCATAAACATTGCATTGAAATGATACATTCCACGAATTCATAAAACACCTTAAAACACAAATTTACCAAAATCGTGTTTATCACATTCCTAAACATTGCATGGGAAAAATTCATCAGAAATTACCTTAAGCTGTAAATTTACCAAAAGGTGTGCCAACCCCTGGACGGAAACGCAACACTAGGTGCCCCAATCCTGAGCAGAAAGGGCACTAAGAGCAGTGAATGAAAATTTTAATAAAAGTAAACTAAAAACAGCTCTTCTTGAAGACAAACGTGGTAGTTATGTGATATTAACATGGAAACCCTGAGCACAAATCAGAAAAAAGCATGGACTGGACTTTTTCAAGCTTACCTGCCAACTTCTTCAACTACTGTTCTTTTGGGAATTAAATATCAGCAAGCTATTTATTCACTATCTAAAATCACACCAATCCGCAGATACATCAGAAGGTGCGATACATCAGAATGTGCGAAGTACAAAAAACGAATCAGTACGACGTCATATGAGATTGGCCTCCGGATTAAACACTGCGCGCAATTGCACCACAGATGTCTTACCTCCGTCACATTTGTCACTGTAACCTCAAATTTAGACTTCAGGCGCTGGAATTTCTGTAACTGGAATTTTTTCTTTGCATGTTACGATTTTGGATGTGCTGAGGAACGCCCATCACGATGTGTGACATTTAATGCGCGCTAGTGTCTATCGATACAAATCGACGCCCCTGCTTTGGAGAAAAAAATAGAAACAAAAATTAAGCAACATATATTCTGAAAATGTTCTAAATTGAACAACCGAACCCAACTTACCCGAACCTAATGTCAGCTGCTTTTGAAGGAAAACTTCCAGTTTTATTTTATTTTTGAAAATGATTGAACAATTTTTCCAAGGTAAACAACTAAACTAGCCTAACCTAGCTAAATCGGTATTATTGTGCTTTAAGGTGGTAACAAGACAAGTTTTTACACACATTTGCCTCCATATAGCAAGCAAATGGGTTAGGTTCGGTTAAGTTAGGTTAGTTTAGGCTTTTCAAGTTGGAAAACTTTTTGAAAAAATTCCAAAAACGTTTCCCCCCAAAATTGCAAATTATTTGGTAACCTTGCGTCTAAGGTGTTCTTTTTTTCCTTTAAAACAAAGAAAAATATGCAGAATACCATGTTTATGAAGGTGACTAAGATGATTGGACCCACTTATTTGTTGTGCTTACTTTTCAGGTTGTGAGCAAAATAATGCCAAAAAGGCTTTGAGTTCGGTAACATCGCATAAGCATATTTTTTTTTCATGCAACAAAACCTAACCTAGCCTATCCTAACCTATCTTTTGAGAACAAAAATTAAACTAAATTAAAATTTCACTTACTTTATTTTCTGAAAATTCTCAACCTTAAAAAAGAAACCTAACCGAGCCTAACCTAACCTAAGCTGATTTTGAATACAAAATTATATTTTTTGTGAACATGGTTGTACTTTTTTTTCGGAAGCTTTTGGTATTATTGTGCTTTAAGGTGGGAACAAGAAAAGTTGTATGGGCGCTGTATGACCAACGCAGTCAATGCGCCAGTAAACCCAAATAACCAACCAACCAACCCAGAAAGATGTAAGCTGTACTTCCACAGTGGAGGGAATTCCAGCTGTTTTGTTTGTTTTTGCACACAATTTTAAATTTTTCAGCAAAAGGTGGAGAGTCAGTCCACTATCTAATCCAAATCTGTTTCTATTCAGTACAAAATGTGCTGGTTAACATCAATGTTTCTACTTAGCATGGTGTTTTTCATTTTTTCCCTTTAGCTTTCTTATCAGCATAAAATAGCATAGGTTATTGCGGGGGCCCAAATCAACATTGGGGGGGGGGGGGCAAGATCAACATTGGTGGGGCCCCACAAAAGGATACAAATCGACGCCCCTGCATACATGCATGATTTTGCACTCATCAAAATTTAATTTCAGGCGCCATTTTTGGACCACTTCACAAGCTCTTCTAAGTCTTTCTGCAGCATGTACCTAGGTGCCTAGGTACCAGGCAAATATCAAACTGATAGTGTGATGAGTGGGCTGTTGAGGTTAATTATAGTTTGTATATCCACACTCTCAATGATAACTGATTGTTGTTCACGGGACTGCATTGTATGCAAGTTTGACAATGACAATTGGTTTTTGTGCACACCATTTTGAATTTTGTAGCAAAAGGTGGAGAGTCAGTCCACTATCTAACCCAAATCTGTTTTTTTATTACAAAATGTGCTGGTTAACATCAACTACATTTTCTATGTACCTAGCATGGTGTTTTTCTCTCTTTTTTTCTTCAACTTTTTTATGAGCATAAAAATAGCATATGTTATTGGGGGGGGCCAAATCAACATTGGGGGGGCCAAGATCAACACTAGTGGGGCCCTGGCCCCCACAAAAGGATACAAATCGACGCCCCTGCCATCTAGACATTAGGGGGATGTCCCCATCCTAGCCCCGCCTTCAGCGCCTAAAATATAACACAAACTATAACGTAAAATTCCCTTAATGTAAACGTCCACATGCCTGCACCTTGATCGCAAACACCCGCTTTTATAGTCAGACATGTAACGTACTCGCTTCAAAAAAGGTGGCGCAAATGACCTCTGTGGTCCGGTACGCCTGAAAAAGTCACTCCCCCATGCAGTTAAATTGAAACTTGCCTGATGCTACCAATTTCTGCAATATACGAATAAAAACCTCTGACGTCATCAAGGTTTGAATGCGACTTTGGTGTACCTTTTAAAATAATGGTATTTTTGCGGCGTTTAATAATGGTGTTTTTGCGGCGTACGAGACATTGGGCTTGTCAAGGCTATTTCTCTTGTATAGCATTGGTCGTGGATGACTAAGGTTTGCTTAAAAGTCATGTGAGCCATAGCTTTCTTTTTATTCTTTTAGGAATACCAATTATATTGTAGTGGCCATGCAGCTTCTTGCTGAGTTTTCTCTGTCATGGCATCATAAGCTGGCAGATTTGCCAACACATGGCTCTCGTTTTCCCCATATCAATATTGAATGCATGCATTGTTATTGGGCATTTAGGTAGGTACCTAGGTAAATATCAAGCTGATGGTGTGATAGGTGGGCTGCTGAAGATAATTATAGTTTGCATATCCACAATCTCAAGGATGATTGTGTGCTGTTCACTGGACAATGCAAGTTTGACAATGACTGGAAATTAAGAATGGATTTTTTCCTGTTTAAGCTCACGTGTGTGTGGTTTTCCCATTGGTGGTGTGTACAAACATCAGTATGACAATCCAATTGTTGTTTTGTGGCTTAACATTAAAAGAAAGACAATCTGGCTTAAAATGCATCATCAGTGAATCTTAACATTTTATGGCATAAGTTTTCCTTGCACAGTGGAGGGAAATCTAGCTATTTTGTTTTTTTTTGCACATAATTTTGAATTGTGTAGCAAAAGTTGGATACTCAGTCCACTATCTAATCCAAATTTGTTCTTTTTCAGTACAAAATGTGCTGGTTAACATCAACTAAGTTTTCTATGTACCTAACACAGTGTTTTTCTTCTTTTTTTTCCTTTAGCTTTTTATCAGCATACAAATAGCATGGGTTATTGGGGGGCCCAAATCAACATTGGGGGGCCAAGATCAGCATTGGGGGGCCATGGCCCCCGCAAAAGGATACAAATCGACGCCCCTGCATTGGTGGATCCGATGCTGTCAACTCTTGCTGCAAGCAGAACTTGAGCTGCATGGAACCCTCGATGTGTATCAAAATCTAAGATGCTACTCTATTGGCTTCCAAACAATTATTTTAAAAAACTTTAAAATTGGAGATTCTTTCATTCCGACGCTATTTTTTTACCTCAGCAAAGGTTACTGCAGTTTAACTTAGTTTACTTTCGTTGGTTTCGGGGGGGGGGGACAAAAGACACTATGCCCCCGTTTTTAAGCGTTTCGGGGGGGCGGCATGGCCGGAATGGCCCCTTCCTGGATCTGCTAGTGGGTTCACCATCCCTAGATTTCCAAGATTGCCTTCATGCACGTATGTGTATGAACCTAACCACATATGTGGTTATGGAAAAACATTCAATAAATAACATACGTACCTAGTACCGTGTGGTGTGCCCGCAATTCATTTCGGTCTGCCCATTGCGTTCATGGTCATGCCCCCATTATGTAGTTCAGGATATATTACATAGGACAACGGAAAGCACAATGTACTCACCAATATCTCCATCCATGACAATCAGTACTTATTTTGCTAATGTAGAAGGTGCCTACCCGCCCAAAATCCAAACAGCAACAACAGAAGAAACCTTCCGACGCTCGCGTCTGACGGCAGAACGCGGCGACAACTTGAAATATTTCAAGCTGTCTGCCGCCGACGTCGCCGACGTCGATGAAACTACTAGATCAAAATTACCATGGTTAATACATTGCGTGACGTCCTCCATTTGTGCTGTGACGTCAGAGGCTCCGGACGTCGCCGACGCCGGGTTCTGCTCGATTCTGCTTGGTTCTACCGGGTCCTGCTCGATCCTGCCAACGTCACGATTCGGCCGGGAGTCTGTCGGTTTTTTGCCGCGTGTAAACAGGCCTTAAACGTTGACACTGGTGGTGATCGGTCAAGCGAAGCTTGTGCGCATATGACAGAAAGTCATAGTGAATAGGGGAATACCTTTTTTTCGCATGCTTTCTGCACGTTGTTCCTATGGTTTCGCATGGAGATGGAGCAGACTTAGACACTTGCCAGCTGTGGCAGTGGCGGATCCAGGGGCAAGCAACTGGGGGTGGGAGGGGGAATGTGCCCACCACCACCCCGATAGACCTATGAAGGGCTGCCTGTGGCCAGGTGTAGTTTCGGGTCCGTGAGGGATTGTCTGTGACCAGGTATAGTGACGGGTCTGTAACCAGGTTTGATGTGGGATCTGTGACCATGTGTGGTGTCGGGTCTGTGCCGGGATTTCTGTGACCAGTTGCGGTGTCGGGTCTGTGACCAGTTGCGGTGTCAGGTCTTCGAGGAATTCTCTTTCACCAGATGTAGTGTCGGATCTATGACCGGGTGTGGTGTGGGATCTGTCAGGGGTTGTCAGTGACTAGGTGTGGCGAGAGGGCCAACATCGCTAGATAAATAGAGAGAGTGGGAGAGAGAGAGAGAGAGAGAGAGAGAGAAATATAGAGGAGAGAGAGAGAGAGAGAGAGAGAGAGAGAGAGAGAGAGAGAGAGAGAGAGAGAGAGAGAGAGAGAGAGAGAGAGAGAGAGATGGGGGGAGAGGCAGAGAGAGAGAGACAAAGGAAGAGTGAGGGGGAGAGAGGGAGAGGGAGATAGAAAGAGAGGGACAACACCTCTGGGAAGGGCCACCACCGCTAAGAGAGAGAGGGACAGCACCGCTAGAGGGGGACAACACCGCTAGAGAGGGCCAACACAGCTAGATAGAGAGGGCCAGCGCGGCTGGCGATGGCCAGCAGCGCTGCGGACATGCGGCTGAAGAGACCGTGAACGCAACGGTCGGATGGAATTATAGGCAATTAAGAACGAGCCCAGCCGCGCTGGGCAGAGCAGGAGAGTAGCCGGGACTCTGCCCCGCAGTTGGCCGACCGCCACGCCACTGCTGGTGGAATGTGAAGGTTGTCTGTCGCCGTGGTGGTCGTCACCCGAGCCGGCCGGTGGTGAGCCGCGTCACGGCCCCGTCACCAGCACTGCACCGCCTCGGCACCGCTCGAGGACTCCAGCCGAGACGAAACATAATAACCAAATAACAGTAAAACAAGACGAAATGCAGGGGTCCGGGAGGTGAAGACGGAGCCTTTCGTGCCCTTTGAATTCATTCACATGACGTAATGCTGAAGCCTCCCAATGGTTTTCCTCCTTCCAGAAGATCATTTTCCGGTTTTCTTTCCGCTAGTCGGTTACATTGTGAAATGGTAAAATGCTGTAATGCACAGGGGTTGTGTTCATCTATTAGAGGCCCATCGTAAATTCAGGGCATCACAGTCCAGTGCTATCTGGCTCTCAGGGGTGTTGCCTGTGATCTGAGTGGTGTCGGGTCGGTGAGAGGTTGTCTGTAACCTGTGTGGTGTTGGGTCTGTGATGGATTGTCTGTGACCTGTGTGGTGTCGGGTCTGTGAGGGGATATCTGTGACTTGTGTGGTGTCCGGTCTGTGAGGCGTTGTCTGTGATCTGTGTGGTGTTGGGTCTGTAATGGGTTGTCTGTGATCTGTGTGGTGTCGGGTCTCTGAGAGGTGATCTATGACGTGTTTGGTGTCGGGTCTGCGAGGGGTTGTCTGTGACCTGTGTGGTGTTGGGTCTGTGAAGGGTTGCCTGTGGTCTGTGTTGTGTTGGGTCTGGGAGGGGTTTTCTGTAATCTGTGTCGTGTCGGGTCTGTGACAGGCTATCTGTGACCTGCGTGGTGTCGGGTCTGTGAGGGGTTGTCTCTGACATGTGTGATGTCGTGTCTGTGAGGGGTTCTCTATGACCTGTGTGGTATCGGGTCTGTGACCACGTTTGGTGTCAAGACTGTCGCTAGGTGTGGTGTCGGATCTGTGACCAGGCGTAATTTCGGGTCTGTGGGTGGTTGTCTGTGACCTGTGTGGTGTCTGGTCTGTGACCAGGTGTGGTGTCGGGTTTGTGACAGTGTGTGGTGTCGGATCTTCCAGAGTTTATCTGTGACCAGGGATGGTATCAGGTCTGTGACCTGGTGTGGTTTCGGATCTGTGACAAGGTGTAGTGTCAGATCTGTGACCTGTGGTGCCGGGTCTGTGAGGGTTTATCTTCGACCAACTGTGGTGTCGGGTTTGTAACCAGGCGTGGTGTCGGCTCTGTGAGGGGTTATCTGTGATCTGTGTGGTGTCAGGTATGTGAGGGGTTGTCTGTGTTCAGTGCGGTGTCGGGTCTGTGAGGGCTTGTCTGTGACCAGGTGTCGGCTCTGTGAGGGGTTGTCTGTGATCAGGTATGGTGTCGTGTCTGTGAGGGGTTATATGTGGCCAGGTGTGGTTTCAGGTCGGTGACTAGGTGTGGTGTCGGATCTGTAGCCAGGTGTAGTGTCGGCTCTGTGAGGGGTTGTCGGTGACTAGGTGTGGTGTCGGATCTGTAGCCAGGTATAGTGTCGGATCTGCCCATGTGTGGTGTCCGATCTGTGACAAGGTTTGGTGTCGGGTATGTAATGTGTAATGTCGGATATGTGACCAGGTGTGGTATCAGGTCTGCGAACAGGTGTGGTGTGGGGTCGTGACCTGTGTGGTGTTGGGTCTGTGAGGGTTTATTTGTAACAAACTGTGATGCCGGGTTTGTGACGAGGTGTGGTGTCGGGTCTGTGAGGGGTTGTATGTGATCTGTGCGGTGTCAGGTTTACGATGAGTTATCTGTGACTTGTGTGTTGTCGGTTCTGTGAATGTATGTCTGTGATCAGGTATGGTGTCGTGTCTGTGAGGGGTTATCTGTGGCCAGGTATGGTTTCAGGTCTGTGACCAGGTGTAGTGTCGGTCTGACCAGGTGTGGTGTCGGATATGTGACAAGTTTGGGTGTCTGGTCTGTAAGGCGGTATGTGTAAAGTGAAATGTCGGATATGTGAACAGGTGTGGTGTCGAATCTGTGACCAGTTGTCGTGTCGGTTCTGTGACCAGATGTGGTGTCGGACCTGTAACCAGGTGTGGTGTTAGGTATGTGACCAGGTGTGGTGTCGGGTCTGTGAACAGGTGTGATATGAGATCTGTGACCAGGTGTGATATGAGATCTGTGACCAGGTGTGATATGAGATCTGTGACCAGGTGTGGTGTCGGGCCTGTGAGCTGTTTGATTTGACCATATGTGGTGTTTGTGTGTGATCAGGTGTGGTGTCGGGTCTGCGAGGGATTATCTGTGATCAGGTGTAATGTCGGATCTGTGACGGGGTGTGGTGTCGGATATGTGATCTGTGTGGTGTCGGGTCTTTGTGGGTTTGTCTGTGGCCTGTGTGGTTTCGGATAGGTGACCAGGTGTGGTGTCGGATCTGTGACCAGGTGTGATATCCGATCTGTGACCAGGTATGGTATCAGATATGTGACCAGGTGTGGTGTCGGGCCTGTGACTAGATGTGATGTCGGTTCTGTGGTCAGTGGTGGTGTCGGGTCTGCGATGGATTATCTGTGACTACGGGTAATGTCGGATATGTCACGAGGTATGGTGTTGGATCTGTGACCACATGTGTTGTCGTATCTGTTCCCAGGTGTGGTGTCGGATCTGTGACCAGGTGTGGTGTGGGATCTGTGACCAGGTGTGGTTTCGGGTTTGTGACCAGGTGTGGTGTCCGATCTGTCACCAGGTGTGGTGTCGGGTTTGTGACTTGGGTGGTGTCGGGTGTGTGAGGGGCTGTTTTGGACCAGGTTTGATGCCGGGCCTGCGAGGGGTTTTCTGTGGCCAAGTGTAGCGTGGGATCTGTGACCTGCTGTGTTATTAGATCGGTGTTATCAGATCGGTGTTATCAGATCGGTGACCAGATGTGGTGTCTTGTCTGTGAGGGGCAGTCTGTGACTTGTGTGGTGTTGGGTCTATGAGGGGTTAGTTGTGACCAGGTGTGATGTCGGGTCTGTGACCAGGTGTGGTGTCAAATCTGTGACTAGGTGTGGTGTCAGATCTGTGACTAGATGTGGTGTCGGGTCTGTGAGGGTTTACCTGTGACCAAGTGTGGTGTGGTAACTCTGACCAGGTGTAGTGTCAGATCTTTGACCAGGTGGGTGTGAGATCTGTCACCTGTGTGGTGTCGAGTCTTTGAGTGGTTGCCTGTGACCAGGTGTGGTGCCGTGTCTTTGAGGGGTTGTCTGTGACCAGGTGTGGTGTTGGATCTGTGATGGGTTATCTGTGACTAGGTGCGGTATCGGGTGTGTGACCACGTGTTGTGTCGGATAAGTGACCAGGTGTGGTATCGGATCTGCGACCAGGTGTGGTGTCGCATCCGTGACCAGGTGTGGTGTCGGATAAGTGACCAGGTGTGGTATCGGATCTGTGACCAGGTGTGATGTGGGGTATGTGACATGTGTGGTGTCAGGTCTGTGAGGTACTGTTTTTAACCATGTTTGATGTCGGGTCTGTGAGGGTTTATCTGTGGCCAAGTGTAGCGTCGGAACTGTGAACTGTTACCCTTGGGGCTCTTATTTAGTCTGAACGCTTTATAACTTTATATAGGGTGTACCTAGCAGTGGATTCAGCACCTTCCTTCGGGATGTGATACTCATGAGATTGTGTATGCTAGCACACTGGGTATGATGGGAGGAGTTTGTAATTGTTGAGTGTATTGTGCAATAGCAAGTGAGTCTCTTATTAAGTATAAACGCTTTATAACTTTATATAAGGTGTACCTAGCAGTGGATTCAGCACCTTCCTTCGGGATGTGATACTGATGAGATTGTCTATGGTAGCACAATGGGTATGATGGGATGAGCTTGTATTTGTTGAGGGTGTTATACAATTAACAAGTGAATGGTTTTAGATAGGCTGGGATATATACCTTCCTAGGAACTTGGGATAAGGGATTGATTGGGGTGAGAGTATGTACATTTCTAGTACCTTTTCTAGATAGGCTTAGCCCAGATGGGCCCCTGTGGCTCTTATTAAGCCTTAATACTTTATGACTTTATGATTTTACACTGAACATCTTTAAAAACAGCATAGACACTCATTATCAGAAAAGAGGGCTTGCTTTTCGGTATTCCAGGGAGGGCTGGTCGACGGATTTGGTGGGCAACTGGTTCAGTGTCCAGAGTGCAACCAAGAAGGGCCCTTGTGGCTCATAGTTGCACTGATCTTTTATGTCTTCATGTCTTTATGGTATCTGCCAGCTGATGTATGACTGCCAAAAGACAAATTGGCATCATGGTTAAATTAGCAAGACTGCAGTAATAAGTCAATTTTCTGAGCAACAGTAGATAAAATGACAACATAAGTATACTTCAGTTGATACCAACCAAGCCTAGACATCCATACCTGATACTTCTGACATGCTTACACACCACAAATAATGAAAATTCACAAAACTCGTGGGAGAAATGGAAATGTAGTACCAATTTTCAAAAAGGAAGTATGAAGTGTGTAGGCCAGTCAGCTTGACCACAATAGTTTGCAAGGTACTAGAAAATCTGGTTAAACAGAATGTTCAGATTCATCTTGATAGGCACAACCTTTTAAGGGATACTCAACATGGATTTCGATCTTGAAGGTCTTGTTTAACTAACCTTTTAGAGTTCATGGAGTATGTTACTAAAGAAGTAGACAATCAAAGCAGGATGGATGTTGTGCACTTGGACTTTAGCAAAGCTTTTGATAAAGTTCCACATGGGAAGCTAATTAATCAACTATAGCAACATGGGATTGTTCGAAAAGTTATAGGTTTGATTGAAGCATGGTTGAGGGGAAGGAAACAAAGGATAGTGTTAAGTGGATGTAAATCTGATTGGAAGGATGTTCTGAGTGGAGTACCACAGGGATCTGTTCTGGGGCCACTTCTCTTTATCATCTTTGTGAATAACATTGAGGTTGGGCTGAGGAATAGTGGTCAAATTTGCTGATGACATCAAGCTGGTAGGGGTGGCAAACAGTTGTGACCAATCTATAAATATTCAACTAGACTTGGAGGACTTAAAAAAGTTGGCTGATCAATTGCAGATGTCTTTCAACTATGATAAGTGTGAGGCTATGCATTTGGGGTCTGGAGGTGAGACTTTCAGATACACAATGGCAGGGAAGGAACTGGATGTTATTGGAGAGACAAGAGACCTAGGTGTGTTGGTTTTAAGAGACCATAAAGCAGAAGGGGAATGTATCTCAGCTAGGAGCGGGGCATTCAGAGTGCTGGGACTCATTGGTGGAAGTGTGAGATATAAGAGCGGGGAAGTCATGAAAAGGCTGTACTTGGCATGTGTGTGACCCCACTTGGAATATTTTGTGCAAGCATGGAGCCGCTACCTAGAGAATGATGTGGATGTTTTGGAAACAGTGCTGTGCAGAGCAACTGGACTCATCAGTGAAATGGGTGACTTGGAATATGGAGAAATGCTTGTGGCATTATGTGTGTACTCACTCAAGTGTGGGAGATTAGGGGGGGACATGATTGTAATGTGCAAAATTGTGAAAGGACTAGATCAGGTCAATCAAGGGGTCATCAATTCAGGTCGGACAGGTTGGGGTGTGGGACGGTTGAGCGGCAGCGGGTCTTCGGTCAAGGGGTTGTTGATCAGTGGAGTGGGCTGCCTGCTGGTGTTGTGGGGAGTTCCTCATTGAAGTTATGTAGAAGTAGGGTGGACAAATATTTTAGACAGGAAAATCTTGTTTTTGAGTTCTAATTTGTAATGGGTGGGGTGAGATTTATTCTAAGTAAGTGTGCACAGCACAGACCCCTTTAAGCAGGCATGGATGCAGTTTGAAAATTATTGGTAGGGCATTCAATCCACATGTGTTAAGAGGGATCAGGGGAATAGGGCTGGATAGCTAGGATAAATAGGCATTGATAGATATGTGGGATAGTGGTGGATGGTTTCTTCAGGATGTGGTGATGGTTGGGGTGGGTCTTTTTATCAGGCTTATGGTATCCTCTATTTACAGACTTAACTGGATGAGCCCTTGGGTCTCTTATTAAGTCTGAACGCTTTATAACTTTATATAGGATGTACCTTGCAGTGGATTCAGCACCTTCCTTCAGGATGTGATACTGATGAGATTGGCTATGGTAGCACAATGGGTATGATTAGACGAGTTTGTAATTGTTAAGTGTGTTATGCAATATCAGGTGAATGGTGCTAGATAGGCTGGGATATATAGCTCCCTAGGAACTTGAGATAAGGGATTGATTGGGGTGAGCGTATGTACATTTCTAGTATCTTTTCTAGATAGGCCTAACCCAGATGGGCCCCTGTGGCTCTTATTAAGCCTTAGCACTTTATGACTTTATTTATGATGAGATTGTCTATGGTAGCACAATGGGTATGATGGGAGGAGTTTGTAATTGTTCAGTGTATTATGCAATAGCAAGTGAGTCTCTTATTAAGTCTGAACGCTTTATGAATTTGTGTGGGATGTGCCTAGCAGTGGATTCGGCACCTTCCTTCGGGATATGATGCTGATAAGATTGTCTATGGTGGCACGATGGGTATGATGGGAGGAGCTTGTGATTGTTGAGGGTGTTATGCGGTAGCAAGTGAGTGGTGCTAGATAGGCTGGGATATATAGCTTCCTAGGAACTTTGGATAAGGGATTGATTGGGGTGGGAGTATGTACATTTATAGTACCTTTTCTAGATAGGCTTAACCCAGATGGGCCCCTGTGGCTCTTATTAAGCCGTAATACTTTATGACTTTAAAGTCTTTAAAATTGACATAACTTGACCTCGACTAACTTGGTGGCCATGGAAGACATGATTTCAATATTTTCACACAGCATGTTAAATTGATGTGAAAAGGTATGCTTGCTAATTTCGTTATGTTGCCACACACAGTTTTTTTCTTCATTATCCGTGGAAAGCCTTTAGGGTCAGATGAAGGAGACCCTGAGACTGTGCAGGTAAACTGTCCTACACATTGACCTTTCCAACCTGAGGCCAATTTCACTGTTGTTTTTGTACTCACCTTGTCTGTTAGCAAACAGTAAGATGCAAATCACAAACGGTATCAAATTATATTTCACAAAGTCTTAATTGTAGCCAAAATAGTGTAATTCTGACACAATTTTGATGATAGTATTACAAACGATTTCATTGTACAATGCTTTTCAGTGATAAAACATTTCTATTTGAAAATATTTTATATTTCCAATAATGATTAAGTGCGAACATGTTGTGGAATGAACATGAGCAATAATTAAAATAAATACTAACAAACAATGTAAAAATGATAATTCTTCCAACAGAAAATGTAATTAAATTCCATAATTAAGTGACAAAACAAACCTGCATTGCATCGCAGCCACCACATCTTCAAATACTGATATGACATTGATGGTGCAAGCATAAAAAGTAACTTCAAGAACATGTTTGACCTGCTGAAATTCACAAAAATAACAAGCATGTGATTACTAAGTATCTGGAGTTAGCATAGTCTGAGCATAGTCTGAGTGGAGTACCACAGGGCTCTGTTCTTGGGCCACTTCTCATCATCATCTTTGTGAATAACATTGAGGTAGGGATGAGGAATAGGGTGTCAAAACAAAACAACAACAAAATAGGGTGTTCAAAACCAAACATAAAATAGCATAACCTACCCCAGAATGAGGGGACGAGTGGTCTAGGGGTAAGATGCTCATCTTACAATCAAAAGGTTGTGGGTTCGAGTCTCACCTGTCGCTACTCTTCGCCTGCGACCAATCGGCGTGAGAGATGGCGACGCTATGACTCAAAGGTCGACGTGTCGTAAAACCAATAACCAACCAACCCCAGAATGCATAATTTGCCCCAGAATGCAAAGTATGGCATTTTCAATAGCATCCTGTCTGTGTGGGGCTGGCAGCCAGTCAGGGTTAAAATATTGGTTTTTCGTTAGGTGTGAGATGTTGATACCAGCACAGTAGGATGTCGAAATTTGACATGGATTTAAAGTCATTTAAACTGCTTTTGACGTCTTTCAGACTCAAATTTTAACGAATGGTTTAAGTACTTATAACTGTACCTTGATGATTTGTTTTCAGATTTATGATTTAGGAAAAACTATATTGGGATCAAGATAATAATACCTATGCTATTAACTGGTATAGTATGCCATGTCACATTATAGGTAATCCCATAAACTGAAATTGCTTTGCAAAATGTTAGTGTATCACCATTCCTTATCGAGAGCACGAACATGATATAAACGAGATACTGTTAGAAAGGAAACACAAGGACTTTGTAAGCACGCACCAAGGATCAGGATGTCGATACTTCTTGGACAAGGATGTCGATTGAGTGTTCAGAAAGTGGTATATTCCACCCCAATTCACTAATAATTTATCACTGCAGCCAGTGCAGCACCTGGTGCAGCTGTCATGACAATTGATGTGGTGATGGGTACCTGTTGCAGACAGGCCAATGCAATCCACACACAACTCCAAAAATCACAAGAAGAGCATCACAACAATAGGAAAATGCAAAAATTAACAGAGTGCACCACACTTGTCTCGGTTGATAGCTGCCCCGTGTGGTTGAAAATAGCATGGGTGGAAAGGGTGGGAGGTTGTTTGAGCTTCTAAAAATGTTGTATGTGCATCTTTGCATTTATTATATGTGAATGATGTGTTTATGTAGAAAAAGGTGCTTGCCTTAAGCCTCTTGATTTTCCTTCTTCATGTTCGCTTGCATTTGGTGCATGTATTCTATCTCCCTTGCAATGATTCCCCTGTGTTTCCGTGATGATTTTTCTGCACCTGATGTGCCTTGTGAAGCCATTTGCCATACTCTTCACTCCAGCAATAAATTATTCATGAAATATGGTGGAATATACCACTTATTGAGAACTACATAGACATCCTTTCCAGGGATGTATCGACATCTTGCTTGCTGATGCATGCTTCATGACTCATTCCTAAGAGTATTTTGCACATAAGTAGTATACTTGTGCTCACCATTACATATTTATTACACAAGCATCTCATGATACAGTTTCAGATATATTTTCTATGTGGTGTGTTAAACAATGGGATCTGCTGATAATATGACAATGCAATCGTTTATAGCATAGGTATCCATATATTAGGTGTCCCCAAAATTCAACCAAAAACATGCACTGATGAATACCGTATTGGCTCAAAATGAGCTTAAAGGGCTCAAACAATATTCTAATCAGCATGCTTCCATGGCAGATTTCTACATCCTAATGTACTCATTTTGACATCTCACACCTAACAAAAAAAACAAACATTATTTTAACACTGTTTCACTCTGTACCTGGCCTAAAATGGGTGGGTCTACCCTGTTGCCCAGGGTTGTTGCCGTGCCCATGCTCCGAAACTACTGAACCAAATTTCATCAAACCTTCACCAATCGATGCAATGGGGACGATTTCCGTGGGACTTTTGAATATGGTGACTCCCACCGATGCGTAAAGCTATTAAATTACCCCTTAAACTTGGAGCGGCCATTTTGAATCCATTTTGAAAATGTTGCGGTGCCCGTGCTCCTAAACGACTCGACTGAATTTCATGAAACCATCACCCGGGCCCCCACGAAGTTGGTTTGGTAGCGGGCTTGAAGGCTTCCCTTCACCATTGGTTTACATGCAATTTTACCGTTTTTCTCTACGCTCTCTTGCATGTTTTATGGCAATATAGATCACTTCGACGTATACCAATTGAAAGACCTATTCTTCAGCTTCAGCAAAATGTATCCTAAATGACCTAGTAACAATCTTCCTGCCTAACAATGTGCCGTTTCCGGCAGGCTGACCATCAAGTGTCTCCAAAATAAAGGGATTTTTCCCGATATTGGTAGGCTCCCTCTACCGTCCGTTTTAGCTGGTCAAGTTGTCACCCCCGTTCAAGAGCGAAAGAAAGGACAGACAGAGGGGGGGGAGCTAAGTGCGCCTTAGCTTCTTCCCCTCAGTGGCAGGAGAGTTTCCGAAACGTAACCACAGAAGACCGCCTGAAATGATCTTACCGCCCCTAGACCGCACCAGGAGGCTCTCTGTCGTCATAAGAGGTCCCATAGCCGCTACAGGAAACCAATAGCTGCCACAAGAGGCAGGGACGGATCCAGGAATTGTCATCTTGGGGAGGGGACACGTGATTGGAGTGGCGCTACCGCGAAAGTAGTTTGAGGGGTGCCTTTCCTGCCGAGAGGCGCCTGTGGCTGAAAAATTCGAGGGTGTTGGGGTGCACTCGAGCCTTCGCGGAGGGACGCATTTTCCTAGTCGAAGGGACGCCACCTTTTATGGGGGGGGCACATGCCCCAACTTCCCTCCCTGGATCCGCCACCGACAGGAGGCCCCATATAGCCCACGTAATATATATATTTGTGTATTTGTATATATATATTATATATATATATATATATATATATATATATATATATATATATATATATATATATATATATATATATATATATATATATATATATATATATATATATATATATATATATATATATATATATATATATATATATATTATGTACTGAACTGGGGCGGCAAGGGAACACACACGCCAGCAGGTAAGGCTACCACTGATGGTGGCCTCAGCTGAGATACCCCTCGGGCAAATGACGTCGCAGGAGCCGACGGGACGGCTTCGGGAACGGATACAGCAACGGCATCACTCGCGACCTGATCTGGTCATTATGTGAATGACCTATCGGCGGTCCGCGAACTTGACCGTGCACGCCTGACCCGTTGTCTTCACGATGGTCGCTGGCAGCCGGCGGCTGTGGAAGGCTGACGTCTTCCTATTGATATATTTATTTATATATTTCACGATACATGCCCTCCACGTGCATTGGCTATTATGGACAGTCCTCTGCAATTTGTTTTGAAAATCACATTTTAAAATTATATTTAGGCAATCCAACATCCGTAGGTTTTAAGTAATCCAATATTAGTGCGTTTAAGTGATTCAACATCAGTAGGTGTTAGGCCGTCGAACATCAGTAGGCTAGGTTAGGTTGCATTAATATTTATTGATAATTGTATGTTATTTTTCATTATATACCACCACACCCAAAACCTTTTCCCACACTTCCCATATGTTGTTGAGGTTGGATAGCAGGTATATGTAGTCAATTTTCTTCTTGCTTTTTAAAAAGTTATTTCAATGTTTTTGATATTCTTTTCTTGGACTGATTTCTTAGATAGAAGTACTTGAACTTAAAGTGCTTATATCCTTGGAAGTTTTCATTTTCCAAAGGAACAATCAGAAATCAGAAATCAGAAATCACCAGAAAAACAACATTGTGATAAAAAAATGGCCCAGAGGCTTCTTATGCATGTTTGCCATTTTAATTATGAATATTGGGGTTTTAGGGCGCGTCAACCACATTGGGTTATATTTCAGCCATAACAAGGTTGCCTAAGCACGCGTCATACTCACAAACGAATATAAAACATCGGTAGCTATTAAGGCGCTTGATAAAAGATTTGGGGAAACAAATAATCAGTTAGGCAGGTGCATGTATTACGTCAAATCCCGTCTCCGTAAGGAAGCACAAAACTGCTCCATTGCGTATAAATCGGGAATAATCTCCCAATAAGTCCTTCAACCGCAGAGCATTCGCATCATATCCGAAGTGGCACCTACGTTCTTCTGTGTATGCTTGGCACGCCACCAGCACATGGTGCACAGTCAGTGCGGCATTACACCTAGCACAGTTCGGCCTGTCGTCCCCGCACAATAAATACCTGTGTTGCTAGAGTGTGACCAATTCTGAGACGTCAGATGGCTACCTCGTCCCTTCTAGTTTGGCTGAAGGACGTTGGCCACGGAGCTAACTATGGCTTGATTTGCTTTAATTGGTTGAACTCCACTTGGTCCCATTTGCCCTGCCACTGTCTGAGAATAAATGATGAGATAATTTGATAGTAGTCACTGGCAAGAAGTGGGAGAATGCGACTCCTTGGCGCTTGTGCTGCACGCCTTGCAGCCCTGTCGGCCAGCTCGTTACCACGGATTTCGACATGTGCTGGAATCCAGCAAAGTATGACCTGTTTTCCCATGCGATGCAAAGAAGTAAGGTGCGATAAAATGTCTCGTAAGATGACATGTTGAAACTTTATCATAGTTGAAAGACATCTGCCATTGATCAGCCCACTTTTTAGGTCCTCCAAGTCTAGGTCATCAATGCCTGTCTCCATTACCTATTCAGCCCCATTCCCTCAACCTCACATAGCACATGTGACTTGAGTGCCCTACCAATAAATTTCAGACCCAATCCATACCTGCCTAAATGGGGATGCACAGTGCACACCTACTTAGCATAAATATCACCCCATCCACCACTACTCAGAACTCTAAAACAAGATTTTCAAAGTGAAAAAGTTATCCACACTATTTTAAAATATATTGAATGAGGGACTCCCGACAACATCAGCAGGTAGACTATTCCACCAATCAACGATCGTTTGACTGAAGACCTGTTGTCGCTAACTGTCCTAGACCTTGATTTGTCTAACCTGAATTGATGACCACAATATGATAGTCTAAATTGAATGATCATCAATCAGATTGACCTGATCTAGCCATCAATATTTTTATACATTTCAATCATATCACCCCTTAATCTCCTATACTTGAGTGAGAACATCTAATGCCATGTCTTTCCTCATATTCTGAGTTACCAATCCACTGATGAGTCTAGTGGCTTTGTGCTGCACTCTTTCTAGTTTTACATAGGCATAGGCTTACATAGACCAGAAAGTAGTGTGTGGGTGTGAGTGGAGTGGGGAGTGGGAAGCCATCAAGAACTCCCCGGACTGGCTAATGTGGATTTGCGAAACTGCTTGGGAAGGATAGGGTGCACGCTCATCTTATTGAACACTGAGGACTCATGGAAAAATTGTAAACAAGTTGCCAATCACAAAATAGTGACCAAAATTATGGGAGGTATTTCTTTTTGGGGACAGGGTTAGCATGGTCTCTTGTGATTATGCTACATATTGGGCAATCTCGGGAGTAACCATGGAAAATGCAGTCCAATCCTTCACCCGACTTAGGCGATCAGCTGGCAACTTGTCAGTATACTTTAGCTGAAGCAATGAAACAAGAAGTGAAGCATCCGCCAGGCGGCACCAACAAATTATTTTTTTATTTTCAACATTACAAGCACGTTGGGAATATGCTTGCCACCATGTGCTAATTGCTGTCATGTAGTCCAATGTATTTGTTTAATATTCCAGGGCCCAAGCAAGTACAGGTGTCATTATTGCAAGTTCTAGCATTGCAATATCAATGAGTTTGCAAGGCACCTGAATCGCCACACTCAGGAACATTCTGGAGTGAAGTTCCCATGTGTTAGATGCCAGTTATGGTTGAGAGGTGGGCGTAGCTGGAAGCGCCATGTCTTAAGTGATGTATGCATACCTCGTCGATCGGTACCTGCGGAGCGTCATGTTGATAAGCTGCTGGTGGTAGACACCCGTAGTGACGCGGCACATCAGGCTAGAACTTGTGTTTATGAACCAGCTAAAACAGATCCACGTTCGGACGTAGCATTATTTCTAGGTAAACTGCGGTTTATTCACAATGTGCCTACTTCTGTGTGTACTTATGTGGCGGACAGTGTGCATCATTTAGTGTCGTCTGCCATCAGTGAAGCCGTGTCCCAAGATACGGAAGCTTGTAGTCGTGACCATTCTTCGTGTGCTCCTTCCACGACACTCCAAGCTTTAAGCGAGTTCAGGTCAAGGTACAATGTTGACAAATACTTCGATGAAGAACTTCCTTTGGTAGATCCAGAGACAGTCACACTTGCACATAGCGCGGGAAGAAAGGTGTGTAATTATCAGTACGTGCCCATTATTGACCAGCTGAGAAACATTTTGAGAGCAAATGTCAATCTCAGAAACTATGTGCTAAACGATTCGTCTCCGAACCGACATTCCCTCACGGATGTTATTGATGGTTCCTTGCATCGGGAATCTGAGCAGGGCCTACTTCGGCTAGCCTTGTATTTCGACGAGTTCGGAGTTGTTGACCCATTGGGGAACAAGGTCGCGAAATACAAACTAGGTGGGATTTACTTCACTGCATATTAAATGTTCCACAACAACTTCGCTCATGCCTGAATGGTATATTCCTTGCTGCTCTGTGTAGATCTGTGGATATTAAAACATTTGGGTGGCATACAATTCTGGATAAACTGATTGTTGATATTAAAGCCCTTCGAGATACTGGGATTGTGGTCGATACTGGCGACGGTCGCACTGTTCGAGTGAAAGGCGCTATCAGCTTCTTTATTGGAGACAATTTAGCACTACACGGAATAGGAAGGTTCTCTGAAAATTTTAGTTCCTGCCGTTGCTGCCGCACTTGCACCTCATCTGTTATCGAGCAGCAGGTAGAGTTCAGAGAAGCTGGTGACAAGCTGTGAGATTCCGCATCTTTTCATGCACAGCTAGTCGAGTTAGAAGAACAGGAGTTCCCGCGGGCATTGGTTACGGATTATGGTATCAAAACTCGCTCACCACTGTGCGCGATAGACGATGGTTTTCCTGTAGAAAGACTGCCACCTGACATTGCTCATGACGTGCTTGAGGGAGTAGTTCAGTACACGCTTGCGCTCGTCCTTCGCGCCCTCATTGATGGAAAATTGTTGACACTAGATGTTCTGAACACCCGGATCGACTCATTCGAGTTCAATGAGAGTAACAAGCCGCAGCCAGTTCGAGGTGCGAAAGGGATACTGAACTCAAAATAAGAGAAACAGCCAAAGAGTCGCGAGTGCTTTTGCGCACGCTATCCCTGATTATTGGCGACTTGATCCCCGATGATGACCCTAGATGGCTCATACATATTGGATTGTGCCAGCTTGTGGAGAATATCTTCGCCACGCAGTACAGAGAAGGTGACATAGCGTTCCTAGAGGACCTGATCTCGGAATGGCTTAAAAATCTCAATGCAGTGTTCCCAACGTTTCGCTTGAAACCGAAATTCCATTTTCTGATACATTATGGTACACACATCAGAAGGCATGGACCACTGCGACACCTGTGGACAATGCGATATGAATCTAAGAACTCCTCGATGAAAACTATCGCAGTAAAATCAAGGTGTCGTATCGATATCTGCAAAACGATCGCCAAGAAACACCAGCGTGCCTTAGCTATGCATCTGAACGAAGATGAGTTCATGTCCCCAAACAGAATAGAAGAGTTGCGTTCCTCTGCGTCCGATGCACTGTCTGTAGATGCCTCGGTGTTGACAGCAATAGATAGAGAGCGTCGTGTAGGTCATTCTATTGTGCTTAACGGTGTTGCATACAAAAGGAGCGACGTCGTTCTACTGCATGGCGAAGGCATATCGTTTGGTTGCATTGACGCTGTAGTTGTGACATCGGGAAACAATGTGTGCCTGGTTGTAACTATGATGACATCCGAGTACCACCAGCATCTAAATGCGTACAAAGTCGGCCGGGCAGAATCACAAGCAGTGGTTGCCGTGTCAGAGCTGGCGGATTATCATCCACTAAAAGTGTACACGGTGCGAGGACAAAGCTTTGCTGTGTTGCTATGGCATGTGTGCCCAGACCTGTGACTGGTCCATTCGTTGGTGTGAGTCGTGTTGAAGACTGTAGCGCGTATTGGTCAGTTTTTGCGCCTGTACAGTTCATCTCATCTTGCATGCTGTGTATGGACTGAATAGCTTGGACAGACAAGTCTTCGGCGGAACGTCCATGATGACGGACAATCGTTTTGGGCATCATTTTGTGTTCAGATTGGTAGTAGGTAGTTGGTGCAGCATGTAATGCTGCTTTTCCATTCTCGCACTGTTCATCAGGTGACCCGCTATGCGGTCAAATGATAACTTGTGCTGTGAAGTGTCGGCCTAACCGATAATTTAAGTAACGTAGTTCCTCAATTAGTATATTGCCCCTGCGGGTATGATGGCGAATCCACCTGAAAAAAGAACATATGTTGTGAGGTACAAGCAGGATGGTCAGGATGCCATTAACAAACTAGTGAAGGTGGCAGCCAAACGGGACCTTCTCGAAAGAGCAAAGTGTGCGTTCAACGTCATTGGCGATTTTCACCCGGAATACTACTATGAGCCGTGTGAAGTGTACGTTAGACCAGACACGTGCGACGAGCTCCCCGGATGGCGGGAAGGTGAGAATGGTGGCAGTCTGTCCGGACTCGCGCAGCGACGTATCCACTGCGGACACCGAGCCTGTCGCGAACGTCGATGCCCAAGACACTGCTTCTGGTGACGCATTGATCATCGTTCGCTCTCCCAGTTCTTCTTCCATGTAAGTTCATGTATTTCATGTGTGTCACTGATCATTTACATGTATCACGAATCAACGACACTCCTATGCGAACGTGAATGTTAAGGGATTATGCTTCTATGAACGTCTGTTTCAGCAACAGACCTGTATGCAGATGCACTGCGTCGTGTTTTGAGTCAGTTGTTGGCATTCATTTGTTCTCCATTGAACACATCGGGATCAATCGTGAATACAGTTTCACAGAGGACTAAGTGCTAAGTAATGCTCGCATTATAACAACTAAATAATACATAATATAATAATCACAGCTAAGTATTCTCTTTTTCATAGGCTCAATCGCAGGAACATGGCTCGTGACTGTGTGTCCTTAAAGATGGGGTAGCTAAGTTGTGCAGTACCCAAATATAATTTGATATATCAGGATCCGCCGGCGAAGTGTTCCAGATTGAATGATTGACCCATCCTGACGTATTTTATGCCTTTGCTCGTGATATGCTCAACCCTTACAGTAATGAACATGTCAGAAATTGTATTTGTAGCAAACAATTTTGTTTGTGCTACAATAGGTATAAACAAACTAGCTTCTTCAATTACTGGTAATGTCATGCCAGTGTTTTCGTAATTGTTTGTTGTAGTAGTAGTGGTGGTGGTTTGGTGTTCTATGTCTTGCTGACTGCTGGTTCATGTGTTGTGTGAGAGGCCAATTTCACTAATATCACAAGCGTTGTAATCAGACCGAATTTGGTGTGAATACACCTTTAGGCAATTTTATTTAAGTATATTTAATTTAATAAGATGTATTTAATTAATTGTATGTAATCATGTTTAATATTTAGGTTACCAACTGGCAGTCAGCTGATAGTGACTTAGATACCTTGTTGATATGAAATGTGCGAGGGGTAATACTTGAAGATTACCTAAAGGTGTATTCACACCAAATTCGGTGTAAATACACAGCTTGTGATGTCAGTGAAATTGGCCTTAGCATGTTTGCAATGTCTGATTTTATCAGATGAACTACGAAATTGTTGTTTTGGAGTCCGTCTTGTTTTCACATTTGCGTAACATATGTTGTGACTTGTATTCCTCACTTCTGTGTTGGAACTCAAGTACCTGGTGCGAACCAGATGGATGGTATATCGTGTTGACAGCACTGAACCATAACGTTTTTTTGCCATGCTCTGCAGAGAGTTGGCGGGCGGTTCGCTGGCGTCTGCCCCAAGAGAGATAAAGACAGCAGAACAGCCCTGCCAAGATGAACATCCAATCAACAGGTAGGAAAGTATCTGCAATAATAGTTATATTTTGCATGATATATACATATATATATATATATATATATATATATATATATATATATATATATATATATATATATATATATATATATATATATATATATATTGTTGGTTACAGGTCTTCCTATTGGCCTTTTTTGTCACATTTTGGGAATTTTTTCCCTATCTGGTGTGCTGAGACTTGCTATCTAATTTAATGCACAGTTACCGCCAATTTGTATTGCAAGCCAGCTTGTTTTGACAACATTGTTGCTGTCTGACGTTGATCTGGGACAGGCGTGAGGTCAGTGATAAATTATTGGTGAGATGGGGTGGAAAATGCCACCTACTGAACACTGAATCCACATTGTCCCCAAAGAAACATTGACATCATACCTCTTGAACTGTGTTATGAAGTCTTCATGCCTCATTTTAACCGTATCTTGTTTATAAGAATCATGCTCATGCTTACCGTGACGGATCTCGTTACACGAACATCTCGCAACCAGTGTTATAAAAATAGACTGTACGTTGATTTTTTACACCCAGAACATTATTCTCTTCAGACGAATATCCTCACATTTTTATCATTTGAAGTTGAATGTCAGTCTGCAGCAGGAGTGAGACCATCACACCACCTGGTGATGTACAACAGTCTGCAGCAGGAGTGAGACCATCACACCACCTGGTGATGTACAACAGTCTGCAGCAGGAGTGAGACCATCACACCACCTGGTGATGTACAACAGTCTGCAGCAGGAGTGAGACCATCACACCACCTGGTGATGTACAACAGTCTGCAGCAGGAGTGAGACCATCACACCATCTGGTGATGTACAATAGTCTGCAGCATGAGTGAGACCATCACACCACCTGGTGATGTACAACAGTATGCAGCAGGAGTGAGACCATCACACCACCTGGTGATGTACAACAGTCTGCAGCAGGAGTGAGACCATCACACCGCCTGGTGATGTACAACAGTCTGCAGCAGGAGTGAGACCATCACACCATCTGGTGATGTACAACAGTCTGCAGCAGGAGTGAGACCATCACACCACCTGGTGATGTACAACAGTCTGCAGCAGGAGTGAGACCATCACACCACCTGGTGATGTACAACAGTCTGCAGCAGGAGTGAGACCATCACACCACCTGGTGATGTACAACAGTCTGCAGCAGGAGTGAGACCATCACACCATCTGGTGATGTACAACAGTCTGCAGCAGGAGTGAGACCATCACACCACCTGGTGATGTACAACAGTCTGCAGCAGGAGTGAGACCATCACACCACCTGGTGATGTACAACAGTCTGCAGCAGGAGTGAGACCATCACACCATCTGGTGATGTACAACAGTCTGCAGCAGGAGTGAGACCATCACACCACCTGGTGATGTACAACAGTCTGCAGCAGGAGTGAGACCATCACACCAGTTGGTGATGTACAACAGTCTGCAGCAGAAGTAAGACCATCACTTCATGCACCCTGGTGATGTACAACAGTCTGCAGCAGGAGTGAGACCATCACACCACCTGGTGATGTACAACAGTCTGCAGCAGGAGTGAGACCATCACACCATCTGGTGATGTACAACAGTCTGCAGCAGGAGTGAGACCATCACACCACCTGGTGATGTACAACAGTCTGCAGCAGGAGTGAGACCATCACACCAGTTGGTGATGTACAACAGTCTGCAGCAGAAGTAAGACCATCACTTCTGCACCACCTGGTGATGTACAACAGTCTGCAGCAGGAGTGAGACCATCACACCACCTGGTGATGTACAACAGTCTGCAGCAGGAGTGAGACCATCACACCATCTGGTGATGTACAACAGTCTGCAGCAGGAGTGAGACCATCACACCACCTGGTGATGTACAACAGTCTGCAGCAGGAGTGAGACCATCACACCAGTTGGTGATGTACAACAGTCTGCAGCAGAAGTAAGACCATCACTTCTGCACCACCTGGTGATGTACAACAGTCTGCAGCAGGAGTGAGACCATCACACCAGTTGGTCATGTACAACAGTCTGCAGTAGGAGTGAGACCATCACACCTTCAGACAGCCATGTTCATAAGCATTCACATGACCAACTTGCGGCTTCGCTCATCGTTAGGTTAAATACTGTCATGAACGTATAATGATGAACCACAGCGAAGTCCGATTGAGCCAGCTCTGATGTACATATACGTGTATATATATATATATATATATATATATATATATATATATATATATATATATATATACATACATACATAGGGTTGTTTTATGCAAATTATTTGGGGCAGGGAAAAATACCGCAGGAATGATGTAGGTATAAGATGGGCCTGTTTAACACGCGCACCGGGGGAGGGGGGGAAGCGTTATCCGCCCTCTTCTCCTGTTTGTGGCGTTATCCCGTAAACGGTTGGCGATATTGTAATGTAATCTTGTTACATTCCTTTAAAAAAAAATACCATTCCTGTTAAACAAAATAGATGAGCGTATCCTTTGAACAGATATCGAAATTCGTTAGCAAATATAGGAACTGCGGGGATGCCAAATCGACCGACCGGGCGGCGGCTGCTGAGCATTCAAGGTCACAAAGTGATCTTCTGTTCGATAACGACGGCGCGGTGTGGCGGCCGAACTCGACCTCATTTAACACTAAAGGCGCTAATCTAGGGTCATGAAATTTGTACTGAAGTGAGTTCAAACATCGGCATTCCACTCTCCAAGTTGTCTCCAAGTTATAGCTTCAGTAGTTTTAGCTTCAGTAGTTATACTCCTCATTGTTTTAGCTAGAGGCGCCCCCAACACGCAGATACAAAGTTCCCTCATGACAATTTCTGAATCGGCTCTTGTCTGGAGGAGTGCATTTTCCTTCCGAAGGGAGCCTCTGGCAGAAAAATTGGAGGTGAGTTCATTCGAACACACCGAAGAGGCGCTTTTTCTATCCGGAGGCTCCTGACTAAAAACACATATAGGTGGTGCACTCTAGCCTTCCCGGAGGGGCGCCTTTTCCCGGCCGGAGGGGCGGCCACCCTCCATGGGAGAAAGGCACATGCCCCCAGTTCCCTCCCCTTGCATCTGCTCTTGACTCCTTCATTTGCAAGCCAGCAATTGTTCGCGTTCAGGCTATCAGTTTTCTCCTTCTTCGCAGAATACAGACCTCTAGCCGACGCAGACGGACTGTGCGTTTCGGGTGCCTGGAATCGAAGAAGACAGAACCAAGTCCGACCTGCTGATGGGAAGCCTTTCTGTGTCGATCACCACGCAGGTGCGGATATTATCAAGGCTCAGACGCCCAGGTTCGTGACCCTTATTGACGCCCTGAGGCGTAGGTTGGCGCAATCGCGAGAAGCCCTTCTGGAAGCCCTAGATCCCCATCAGCAGCTCGAAGATCAGCAGCCGTTCCAGCTGCTCCTGCGTATGCGCTCCGAACTGGGTACCCCAGGAAATGCCACACACGATCGTGAGCTGTTGAAGGCTCACGATCAACGGCCGAGGCAGGCAGCGTGGACAGCATTATCGCTGTTGTTAGAGGAAGCTCCTTTGGGCTAACTGGCTGCCGCACCTGACAAATTCTTGCAAGCCTCCACTTCAGGCCTGGTGTCAGCAATGGCGGCCGGATACTGTGCCATTCGGCGCAGTGTCTCCGGACACTCCGGACCGCAGTGTCTCCGGACACTCTCCGGACACGCAGTGTCTCCGGACACCAGTACGCTGGCCACACTACATGGTATAGTCACGACGTTAAGGGTGGCGGCCATTCACCTGGGAATAGTCCCGAGTGACAGGTCACCAGAGTGAATGGGCGGATGTCACTATTTCCAGGGCCATCGGCCGAGCGCCGATGGCCCCCATCGGCGCTCCCGCTCCGATCCCAGCCCGGAGTTGTATGCTTTTCGCTGCATGCCCATTTCCATTTCATATTGGGGCAAAGTCACTATTGGAGGGGCAAAATTGAACATTGGGGGCATATGCCCCTCCAAAATTATGCAAAACAACACTGTGTGTCAAAACTGTGTGTCACCCGCCACGGCCCCACACCAGCACGCGCTCACATGACAAATAATTTCCCGGCGCTCGCGCCTCCGTGTTGGTGGTCCAAGCGGCAGGCTGCTGACTGCTGATCGGCAGTCGGCGGTCCATGAGCCCACCTCCCACCGTCTTTGGAGAGTGGGACGTAACATTTTCTGCTGGAAATAGACAACATGGTGCCGTTTGGTCGGCCGGTATCACGTCCCGCCAGAGATCACTGTCGCATTTAACTGGACGTAGACCCTATTCCGTGCAAGGAGCTAACATTCACCGTGCTGGCTGCTGGCCGCCGAACTCCATAGGGCGTCAGTTTGAGGTCTAGGCTCTTGAGGCACAGCGGCTCGTCTAGTGATCGTCAGCGGCTCGTCAGCGGCTCGTCAGCGGCTCGTCAGTGATCGTCAGCGCCTCAGCCTGGTGGTCCGCAAGATCAGCTGGTTCTGGCGTTGGCCGAACTGGTAGCTGGTGACGAACTCGCCGCCGGTGTCGGTGAGGAACGTCAGGCGGGCAGGCGGGCAACAGCGGCATCAGCGCCGACTTCAACAGCGTCATCCTGGCCGTAGCGAGCGTCCATGTCGGCGCACCTGGAGCACGACCTGCGCATACGTACTATACCCAGGACCCTGCAACTATTTTTCGTTACAAAAACAAAAACCCTGAATGGAAAACGAACGACGAAACTCGTCTGCATGGAGACGACTGTGAACTCTTCTTCCATGGCAGGCAGAGCGTACATGTCATGGCGCCGGATCTGTCACGATTCACATTCTCGACCGCGCGCCATCAGCTCACGCCGGCGCAAGGAATTCAACTGCGAATGCGCATGCGCAAGTTGACACCGTTATGAGGTGTTTTGCACACAGCTTTAACGAAACTACACCCGGTAGGGGAGTTAGCGGGATGGGGTGTTAAAATCCCTGCCTTAGGGTGTCAGTTGGCTGACACCTACCACGGGTGTTTGCGACTCCCAACTCCCCTGTGAGGGGTTAACAGCGCGCTTACAACCCCCTGAGTTCCACAAAGAAGGCTACCGACACCACTGACAGGTGTTTGAGGTGTTCAAGCTTTGGTTGTCGGGGTGCTGAAATGCTTTTCAGTGTAAGAGTGGGAGTGTTTACTGAATGTGGGGGCGTGCACGCCCATCCAGCCCAACTAGCACAGCTAGTATTTTAGCGGCGCAACAAGGATGTTCTTAAGGGGGTCCGTCCAAAATGCCGAATAGTAATGCCACGAATAAACGTTTGCAGCTGCTTCGCGCGAAACGCGCGCCGAAAACGTTTCGCTTTGCATAGTCCGCATATTACAATTTCTTGTTTGGTATGCATTTTTGGTTGGTAAGGGGCCGGGCCCTCGCCCCTTGGCTGCGATTCTGAGCACGTTAGAGCCCTGTGGGTTCCCCGATTCATTTCTAGCTCAAATCCGATCGATTCCAAGCACAGATCCACACTTCAAGCTCGTGCTACGCGTTCACTGCCGCCCCAGTGGCGACACTGGCAAAATGTACCGCCTGGGTCTGTTGTCCACCAATCCCAGAAAGCGCCACCGTCGTACCCATCACCGTTTGGCCTGTCCTTGCCGTCGAACGAACGTCCTTCTTGCTCCAGATTCACGGCTTGAACATATGGGGAAAGTACCACGTCCCACGTGGCCCACGTGCGACTCACGTGTGTGAGATTACACGTGCACCGCGTGCACGTCCGGCTGGCCACTCACTGTTTCAATTTAAGGACTGTTCACACCTAGCGTAATTTCGACGCACTGTCGGAATCGATGCAAAGCTAGCGGACAGTTAGCATGGGGCCCAATGAGTCTGCCGATTCTGCCATTGCGCCGGCCTTGCGTCAGCTGTCTGCCGAGTCCTACAAAACGCTGGCGATTTCCGAGCGGACAAAATTGGGTTTTCTCAACTTTTTCCGCTCGGCGCACCAGCGGCCTTGACGCAAGATCGACAGACTGCTCGGGATAAACTGCGGTCGCCATACTTGCTGCTCTTCGATTATATATGTGCTCTATATTTGCTATATCTGCTATATTTGCTGATCTTCACTGGTCTGTCGACGCGTCGAAATAACGCCCAGTGCGTCGGGATTACGCCTAGTCCGTCATTGCGCTGGCTTTTTTGCGTCGAGATTACGCCGGGTGTGAACAGTCCTTTACACACTATTATCTAATTTGGTTTTCCCGCATCAATAGTTTGTAATTCCCGCGGCCCGAGCCTATGGGTGATGTTGTGTCCCGTTGCCATATTGACGCCACGGCGCCGAAAGTGTATTTTGTTTACTTTCATAATATGTTTTCGAAAACTGGTGAAGAGGGACTTCCGTTGTTCTGGCATTGATTTACTACAGACCAGGTGTGGACGGTGCTCTCGTAATTTCCGTATTATACAATATACCAGGCTGAAGTGGTGCTACGAGTGTCATACAAACGTTGCGTCGAGCGATACAAGACGGAACAGGGGACATTTGCACGAATCACGTGGCGCATATGCGATGCACGTGTCTAATATTTTACCACCAGGTACAGGGACGATCGACAAATTGCATTGCAATATTGGCACTGTCGGCGTGTTCGGTTTGTCCACTGGAGTCCATTTGAATTATTCGGCCAGCCTGAGCCTGGGGCGAGTATTGGCACGTGTCACGTGGCCGGCACAACACGCACGTGTGCCATGCTCACGAACAAGCAGACCGAACCAGACTGATCAACCCCGCATTCAGCCTGGCGTAATGTCATCCATGTAATTGCATTCATTTTTTTAAATACTTCAATAACAATTCCGACAGAACATGCCCGCCGGTCCGGCGAGGAATAAATAGCTGGAACAGATGCACCTAAATTACCCACAATACACTTTATAGTCTCGCATGTTTATGTCACTGGATGGTCACTGCTTTACACCATCAAAAAAAAGTTGGTGACGAAGCATGCCTGCGAAATTGATGTGGAATAATACCCTGGACTGGAATACAATTAGTTTGATTAGCGTTGACTTTCGCGTAACTTTCCACCCAGCATCCGCAAACAGGGCAATCTTTCGCTCGTTGACTTGGGATAATCACCGAAATCTGTTCAAAGGCCGGACACACTCGCATGCCACTGGATGACCATCACCTCGGCGGCCATGCCACTGGATGACTAACCCCTCGCCGGCCATGCTACTGGATGACTAACACCTCGGCGGCCATGTCACTGGATGACCATCACCTCGGCGGCCATGCCACTGGATGACCATCACCTCACCGGCCATGCCACTGGATGACCATCACCTCGGCGGCCATGCCACTGGATGACTAACACCTCGCCGGCCATGCCACTGGATGACTAACACCTCGCCGGCCATGCCACTGGATGACTATCACCTCGCCGGCCATGCCACTGGATGACTAACACCTCACCGGCCATGCCACTGGATGACTAACACCTCGCCGGCCATGCCACTGGATGACCATCACCTCGGCGGCCATGCTTGAAAGCAGCAGCAGGCATATGCGTGGCCATGCCACCACGGTCGATTTCATGTATGAAATGAAATGAATGAAATTATTCATGATGTCAATGGCCACACATTTCTACTCAATTCAAGATCAGATTACTTGGACGTCACCATCAAAGGACTATGACGTGCTGAGCGACATGGTTCGTGACGTGCTGCACCGCGGTGGCTTGCATATATTTCCGCCTCGGTTTGTATTCCCTTGTCACTGCGAGCATTGCATAATAATGTAAGTCATGAATCATGAATAATGTTCAAACTCCCAACGTTTTGACTCACCACAGCGCTTGCAGTTCCTCCTGAGGACATACGGAAACTTTGTATCAAATAGATTAAGCGTCGACAAAAATGTAACACCAAGAACACGTTTCCTGTCCGTGCACACTTTGTGTTTCATGGCACAGCTCACAATTATACACCGTCCATGTCATACACCGTCCATGTCATACACCGTCCATGTCATACTCCGTCCATGTCCTACCACCGTCCATGTCATACACCGTCCATGTCCTACACCGTCCATGTCATACTCCGTCCATGTCATACACCGTCCATGTCATACCCCGTCCATGTCCGTCATACACCGTCCATGTCATACTCCGTCCATGTCATACACTGTCTATGTCATACTCCGTCCATGTCATACACCGTCCATGTCATACACCGTCCATGTCATACTCCGTCCATGTCATACTCCGTCCATGTCATACACCGTCCATGTCATACACCGTCCATGTCATACACCGTCCATGTCATACCGTCCATGTCATACCGTCCATGTCATACACCGTCCATGTCATACACCGTCCATGTCATACACCGTCCATGTCATACACCGTCTATGTCATACACCGTCCATGTCCATGTCATACACCGTCCATGTCATACTCCGTCTATGTCTATGTCATACCGTCCATGTCATACACTGTCCATGTTACCGTCGTCTATGTCATACACCGTCCATGTCATACACCGTCTTGTCATGTCATACACCGTCCATGTCATACACCGTCCATGTCATACACCGTCCATGTCATACACCGTCCATGTTCATACACCGTCCATGTCATACACCGTCCATGTCATACACCGTCCATGTCATACACCGTCTATGTTATACACCGTCCATGTCATACACCGTCCATGTCATACACCGTCCTATGTCATACACCGTCCATGTCATACACCGTCCATGTCATACACCGTCCATGTCATACACCGTCCATGTCATACACCGTCCATGTCATACACCGTCCATGTCATACACCGTCCATGTCATACACCGTCCATGTCATACACCGTCCATGTCATACACCGTCCATGTCATACACCGTCCATGTCATACACCGTCCATGTTCATACTCTGTCCATGTCATACACCGTCCATGTCATTCATACCCGTCCTATGTCATACACCGTCCATGTCATACACCGTCCATGTCATACACCGTCCATGTCATACACCGTCCATGTCATACACCGTCCATGTCATACACCGTCCATGTCATACACCGTCCATGTCATACACCGTCCATGTCATACACCGTCCATGTCATACACCGTCCATGTCATACACCGTCCATGTCATACACCGTCCATGTCATACACCGTCCATGTCATACACCGTCTGTCTATGTCATACACCGTCCATGTCATACACCGTCCATGTCATACACCGTCCATGTCATACACCGTCCATGTCATACACCGTCCATGTCATACACCGTCCATGTCATACACCGTCCATGTCATACACCGTCCATGTCATACACCGTCCATGTCATACACCGTCCATGTCATACACCGTCCATGTCATATACCGTCCACACCGTCCATGTCATACACCGTCCATGTCATACACCGTCCATGTCATACACCGTCCATGTCATACACCGTCCATGTCATACACCGTCCATGTCATACACCGTCCATGTCATACACCGTCCATGTCATACACCGTCCATGTCATACACCGTCCATGTCATACACCGTCCATGTCATACACCGTCCATGTCATACACCGTCCATGTCATACACTGTCCATACACCGTCCATGTCATACACCGTCCATGTCATACACCGTCCATGTCATACACCGTCCATGTCATACACCGTCCATGTCATACACCGTCCATGTCATACACCGTCCATGTCATACACCGTCCATGTCATACACCGTCCATGTCATACACCGTCCATGTCATACACCGTCCATGTCATACACCGTCCATGTCATACACCGTCCATGTCATACACCGTCCATGTCATACACCGTCCATGTCATACACCGTCCATGTCATACACCGTCCATGTCATACACCGTCCATGTCATACACCGTCCATGTCATATCCATGTCATACACCGTCCATGTCATACACCGTCCATGTCATACACCGTCCATGTCATACACCGTCCATGTCATACACCGTCCATGTCATACACCGTCCATGTCATACACCGTCCATGTCATACACCGTCCATGTCATACACCGTCCATGTCATACACCGTCCATGTCATACACCGTCCATGTCATACACCGTCCATGTTACGTCCATGTCATACACCGTCCATGTCATACACCGTCCATGTCATACACCGTCCATGTCATACACCGTCCATGTCATACACCGTCCATGTCATACACCGTCCATGTCATACACCGTCCTATGTCATTACACCGTCCATGTCATACACCGTCCATGTCAACTACACCGTCTGTCATGTCATACACCGTCCATGTCATACACCGTCCATGTCATACACCGTCCATGTCATACACCGTCCATGTCATACACCGTCCATGTCATACACCGTCCATGTCATACACCGTCCATGTCATACACCGTCCATGTCATACACCGTCCATGTCATACACCGTCCATGTCATACACCGTCCATGTCCTACATCCTGTCCATGTCTATGTCATACACCGTCCATGTCATACACCGTCCATGTCATACACCGTCCATGTCATACACCGTCCATGTCATACACCGTCATCATACACCGTCCATGTCATACACCGTCCATGTCATACACCGTCCATGTCATACACCGTCCATGTCATACACCGTCCATGTCATACACCGTCCATGTCATACACCGTCCATGTCATACACCGTCCATGTCATACACCGTCCATGTCATACACCGTCCTACCCTCCATGTCATACACCGTCCATGTCATACACCGTCCATGTCATACACCGTCCATGTCATACACCGTCCATGTCATACACCGTCCATGTCATACACCGTCCATGTCATACACCGTCCATGTCATACACCGTCCATGTCATACACCGTCCATGTCATACACCGTCCATGTCATACTACCGTCCATGTCATACACCGTCCATGTCCTACACCGTCCACCGTCCATGTCATACACCGTCCATGTCATACACCGTCCATGTCATACACCGTCCATGTCATACACCGTCCATGTCATACACCGTCCATGTCATACACCGTCCATGTCATACACCGTCCATGTCATACACCACCGTCTATGTCCATGTCATACACCGTCCATGTCATACACCGTCCATGTCATACACCGTCCATGTCATACCACCGTCCATGTCATACACCGTCCATGTCATACACCGTCCATGTCATACACCGTCCATGTATCATGTCATACACCGTCCATGTCATACACCGTCCATGTCATACACCGTCCATGTCATACACCGTCCATGTCATACACCGTCCATGTCATACACCGTCCATGTCATACACCGTCCATGTCATACACCGTCCATGTCATACACCGTCCATGTCATACACCGTCCATGTCATACACCGTCCATGTCATACACCGTCCATGTCATACACCGTCCATGTTATACACCGTCCATGTCATACCCTGTCCATGTCATACACCGTCCATGTCTACACCGTCTCATACCGTCCATGTCATACACCGTCCATGTCATACACCGTCCATGTCATACACCGTCCATGTCATACACCGTCCATGTCATACACCGTCCATGTCATACACCGTCCATGTCATACACCGTCCATGTCATACACCGTCCATGTCATACACCGTCCATGTCATACACCGTCCATGTCATACACCGTCCATGTCATACACCGTCCATGTCATACACCGTCCATGTCATACACCGTCCATGTCATACACCGTCCATGTCATACACCGTCCATGTCATACACCGTCCATGTCATACACCGTCCATGTCATACACCGTCCATGTCATACACCGTCCATGTCATACACCGTCCATGTCATACACCGTCCATGTCATACACCGTCCATGTCCCTGTTGTCCTGGCTTCGCCTACACCTGGCATCTAATGTTGTACACCGTCCATGTCCCTGTTGTCCTGGCTTCGCCTACACCTGGCATCTAATGTTGTACACCGTCCATGTCCCTGTTGTCCTGGCTTCGCCTACACCTGGCATCTAATGTTGTACACCGTCCATGTCCCTGTTGTCCTGGCTTCGCCTATACCTGGCATCTAATGTTGTACACCGTCCATGTCCCTGTTGTCCTGGCTTCGCCTATACCTGGCATCTAATGTTGTACACCGTCCATGTCCCTGTTGTCCTGGCTTCGCCTACACCTGGCATCTAATGTTGTACACCGTCCATGTCCCTGTTGTCCTGGCTTCGCCTACACCTGGCATCTAATGTTGTACACCGTCCATGTCCCTGTTGTCCTGGCTTCGCCTACACCTGGCATCTAATGTTGTACACCGTCCATGTCCCTGTTGTCCTGGCTTCGCCTACACCTGGCATCTAATGTTGTACACCGTCCATGTCCCTGTTGTCCTGGCTTCGCCTACACCTGGCATCTAATGTTGTACACCGTCCATGTCCCTGTTGTCCTGGCTTCGCCTACACCTGGCATCTAATGTTGTACACCGTCCATGTCCCTGTTGTCCTGGCTTCGCCTATACCTGGCATCTAATGTTGTACACCGTCCATGTCCTTGTTGTCCTGGCTTCGCCTACACCTGGCATCTAATGTTGTACACCGTCCATGTCCTTGTTGTCCTGGCTTCGCCTACACCTGGCATCTAATGTTGTACACCGTCCATGTCCCTGTTGTCCTGGCTTCGCCTACACCTGGCATCTAACGTTGTACACCGTCCATATCTATGCTGTCCTGGCTTCGCCTATACCTGGCATCTAATCATTGCCGCTTCCTCGCAGACCCGCTTCGCCCTCTGAGGAGCATCAACTACCGCTCTGATCTTTGACTGGGCCTGGCAGGGGCTCCCAATACGGTGCGCTCAACATCAGCTCAAAATCGGCTCAACATCGGCTCAACATCGGCTCAACATCAGCTCACCATCGGCTCAACATCGGCTCAACATCGGCTCAACATCAGCTCAACATCGGCTCAACATCGGCTCAACATCGGCTCAACATCAGCTCAACATCGGCTCAACATCGGCTCAACATCGGCTCAACATCGGCTCAACATCAGCTCAACATCGGCTCAACATCGGCTCAACATCGGCTCAACATCGGCTCAACATCGGCTCAACATCGGCTCAACATCGGCTCAACATCGGCTCAACATCGGCTCAACATCGGCTCAACATCGGCTCAACATCGGCTCAACATCAGCTCAACATCGGCTCAACATCAGCTCGACAGCTCGTGCAGGGGAACACGGCCGCGCGATGACCAGTGCACTCCGCTGCATGACGGTGTCGTGATGCACACTCAGGGCGGCTTCACCGACAAAGCGACATCATGACGGTGTCGTGATGCACACTCAGGGCGGCTTCACCGACAAAGCGACATCATGACGGTGTCGTGATGCACACTCAGGGCGGCTTCACCGACAAAGCGACATCATGACGGTGTCGTGATGCACACTCAGGGCGGCTTCACCGACAAAGCGACATCATGACGGTGTCGTGATGCACACTCAGGGCGGCTTCACCGACAAAGCGACATCATGACGGTGTCGTGATGCACACTCAGGGCGGCTTCACCGACAAAGCGACATCATGACGGTGTCGTGATGCACACTCAGGGCGGCTTCACCGACAAAGCGACATCATGACGGTGTCGTGATGCACACTCAGGGCGGCTTCACCGACAAAGCGACATCATGACGGTGTCGTGATGCACACTCAGGGCGGCTTCACCGACAAAGCGACATCATGACGGTGTCGTGATGCACACTCAGGGCGGCTTCACCGACAAAGCGACATCATGACGGTGTCGTGATGCACACTCAGGGCGGCTTCACCGACAAAGCGACATCATGACGGTGTCGTGATGCACACTCAGGGCGGCTTCACCGACAAAGCGACATCATGACGGTGTCGTGATGCACACTCAGGGCGGCTTCACCGACAAAGCGACATCATGACGGTGTCGTGATGCACACTCAGGGCGGCTTCACCGACAAAGCGACATCATGACGGTGTCGTGATGCACACTCAGGGCGGCTTCACCGACAAAGCGACATCATGACGGTGTCGTGATGCACACTCAGGGCGGCTTCACCGACAAAGCGCTTGCAGCGTTGCAGCGATGTCTAGCGATAGACGGTCGCAGCTGCAGCAACGTCTCAGATCACACAGGATCAGAATCAGATCAGCAACGTCTCAGATCACACAGGATCAGAATCAGATCAGGTTGGAACGGATCAGAGAAACCCTAAAGCAACGTCTAAATATCTGCAGGCACGGCTGAATAAAAATTTGAATTCGGCGCAGTGGACATGGTAGAATCGGCTACGGTGGGACTGCTGGTCTGGAATGAAGTGCCTGTGTTGTCCACCGCTCTGGGGGAGATGGACCTCATAGAGGTCCACCTCTGTGAAGTCAGCCATTTGGCGATGCGAAATTATTGAAGTCTCCATTTCGACGGCAATGATCGATAAGCAACATTTACACTTCACTTACAATTATAAAAGGAAAAAAAGAACCAAAATAATCATTGTTGCCATCACCACCTCCCTCCTCGCCGAAAACAGCCACAAAATATCCACCACTCTGATGATGATTCACTAACGGGATGAATTGTGAAAATGTAATTAACTACTTTGGTTAAAATGGTGAAACTGAATGCTTGCGGTTTGAGATGAAGCTATCACTTCCATTGGCCAAATTTGGGAAATCCACATCAGTATACGAAACGCAATTTGGCACGTGCACCCAATTTGATGGGTGCGTACTTATTGACGTTAAACAGTGTTGCTATTTTCATTTCAGGTATGCTGCTTTGCTGATTACAGAAGTACTAAGCTGCACGATGCTCTGCTTGACGTGATGGCTATCTGGCTATGGTGCACAAAGCGGATGCGAGTCCTTATTTCACAAATGAACACGGTTCATTATGCGGCAGGACATCTGCTCGGAAAATTTGACTTCAGCTTCCATGGGAGAGAGCAGGTTTTTGTTTTCTGGCGATAGACACTTGAGCTTTGGGTGTTTCAGGTACCAAATGGGGTGGGGGAGGGGAGAGGCGATTTTTGTCGCTGGTCAGGCACGTGGATTTCAACGCCAGTGGGGGAACCTGATTCAAATGAATCGCAATATTATATTTATTTCTGCGATGCACCGAACGCGATACGCGTGCAGCGGGCATTTGGTGTCCAGGAACCCATGGGGCCGCCTACCGGGACACATTGAGAAGCATACATGTGCAGCATACTGTGCATACCGTGCAGTACATATCGTACATACCGTGCAGTACATACCGTACATACCGTGCAGACTACACCCTGTCAGGGCACGCCGTGCAGACTACACCCTGTCAGGGCACACCGTGCAGACTACACCCTGTCAGGACACACTGTGCAGACTACACCCTGTCAGGACACACCGTGCAGACTACACCCTGTCAGGACACACTGTGCAGGCTACACCCTGTCAGGACACACTGTGCAGACTACACCCTGTCAGGAGGACACACCGTGCAGACTACACCCTGTCAGGACACACCGTGCAGACTACACCCTGTTAGGGTACACCGTGCAGACTACACCCTGTCAGGGTACACCTTGCAGACTACACCCTGTCAGGGCACGCAGTGCAGACTACACCCTGTCAGGACACGCAGTGCAGACTACACCCTGTCAGGACACACCGTGCAGACTACACCCTGTCAGGGTCCACCGTGCAGACTACACCCTGTCAGGACACACCGTGCAGACTACACCCTGTCAGGACACACCGTGCAGACTACACCCTGTCAGGGCACACCGTGCAGACTACACCCTGTCAGGGCACACCGTGCAGACTACACCCTGTTAGGGCACACCGTGCAGACTACACCCTGTCAGGGCACGCCGTGCAGACTACACCCTGTCAGGGCACGCCGTGCAGACTACACCCTGTCAGGACACACCGTGCAGACTACACCCGGTAGGAGCACGCAGGAGCTCCCGCCAGACCTCCAGCGTACTATTTGTTGCTGCTCATGCCGCAAATGTTACGGGAGTCTGAGTGAATAGTGGTTGGTGTTCCGGGCTCTATGCTGAACGCACGCAGCGCTAATCTCGTGGACGAACTGCTATTGACGGCGATGTTTTTTTCACCTTTGTCCGGATTGCATCGGTGCTTTATTTCCGCATATCGTCACACAGTAAATTTGCACACACATGCACACACCTACACACACTCATGGGTGAGTACATTTATATATCGAAATATACATTTTACACAACCGGTTGCCACCTATCCGTAAACATTTGCGTTTATTCGTTCTTGAATGCAGTGCATTTTTCGATATCATGTATTGTCCTGATCCATCTCATGAATTCCGCCCGCAACACTTCCATTTCCCCGTATTTTTGTACTGCTTTGCGAGCAGCAGCGCAAAGCTGACAATGTCATTTGCACCTATACGTCCAAATAGTATGTACTCTATGCATATATTCGGGCTAGTTCCGTTGTTTAAACACAGTTTGTGCATCAGTACACTTCAAAACTGCGACACCGTTCTGCATTTCGCTATGAAATGTGCGATACTATCGATTGACGGCGATGTTAAATATGGTGCTGCAGTCTTGTTACGCATGACGGTGTTACTAAGGGCTATAAAGAGATCAAGGCTAGCTGGGAAATCGGCACTATATTATTAATGGCTATCAAGATATAAGTGCTGGCTGGAAAACCATCACTGTATTACTAACGGTTATAAAGCGATAAGGGCTGGCTGGAAAACCTGCACTGTATTACTCCTGGCTATGAAGAGAGAATGGCTGGCTGGAAAATCAGCACTCTATTACTAACGGCTATAAGAGACAAGGGCTGGCTAGAAAAACAGCACGGTATTATTAACCGTTATCAATAGATAAAATCTAGCTGGAAAACCAGCACAGCTGGTACATACACAGCACACCGTTAACACAGCTGGTGCCGTAATCGCTTCGGCAGCGCCTTCTGCAGCACCTTCTGCAGGTGCTACCGCGCCACTGGCTCAAGTGTTCATTGACGGCAGCCCAGATGTTCTGGACAGGCTCCCAGCGCGGCGCACCGCCTTACAGGCGGCAGGAGTGGGTGCTGGTGCCGCTGGTGTCGGTCTCGACGGTACACACTGACACCGCCGGTGCATCATGGTCTGCTCACACGTGCTGGTGCCGCTGGTGTCGGTCTCGACGGTACACACTGACACCGCCGGTTCATCATGGTCTGCTCACACGTGCTGGTGCCGCTGGTGTCGGTCTCGACGGTACACACTGACACCGCCGGTGCATCATGGTCTGCTCACACGTGCTGGTGCCGCTGGTGTCGGTCTCGACGGTACACACTGACACCGCCGGTGCATCATGGTCTGCTCACACGTGCTCGCACGAGATTGCGCAGTCGCGCTCTGGTACCTTCAGGTCGGGCAGTCGCGCTCTGGTACCTTCTGGTCGGGCGTCTTGTTCCTGGTATTTTAATTTAATTTTCCACCATAATGAAACCTACGAACTCGGCATCCATCACCTGTCTTCAGTGTTCGGTGTGATGTTCAATGTGATACTTCGGTGCGCATCAGCAGTTCTTGATTTTTACGAGCTGCCCTTGCGGGCTCGTCTGCATTAGCTGCCTTTGACATGAATCTTTCTTGGCGAACTACACGTCTTGGAGGCTGTTACCATGCTCCGCCACAATGTTGCGTAGGGGCGATGGCGGAGGCCGTCCAGGTGTGGTCTTGTGATCAGTTGTGGCGTCCAGGTTGTGGCGTCCAGGTGTGGTGTTGTGATCAGTTGTGGCATCCAGGTGTGGTGTTGTGATCAGTTGTGGCATCCAGGTGTGGTGGCGTACCAGGTGTGGTGGTGCGTCCAGGTTGTGGCATCCAGTTGCGGTCAGTTGTGGCGTCCAGGTTGTGGCGTCCAGGTGTGGTGTTGTGATCAGTTGTGGCGTCCAGGTGTTTACTTGTCCGGATCATACATGCACAGCCCGCAAACATGCGGGAATATGTGCACGATAATGGAGGCTACCCATTCGCTGCTACCGGGGCTCAGAAGGACACCAAATTGTTCAAACGTGGCTCCATTTGGTTGACCAGACTGCCATGCCGTGTATGCTAGTGGGCTGCCATCCAAGTTGCGGAACTCATTGTCCGCAAACTCTGACATATGTTGCACACCGATCGCGAGATAGCTACATTCGTTGACTGTTTCATTCTTCATGCGGAAGAGGAACTGATGCACGGCCGGTGTTGGGACAGGTGCCAGGTCAGAGTCGGACCGAAGCGTCTGGCAGGCATCAGCTGCGTCGAGCCAATCAATCACTAGACCGGTCATCCCATAGCAGAGGCCGCCATAGGCCCTCCACCCGGAGGCGCAGAGCACCAGCTGGCAGGACAACAGGTGGTCGTCGAAGGCGACTGCACGGCATTTAGTGTACCCCAGGCAGAGCAGGGCGCACTGGAGGCGACTCATGGCCGGCACGGTGTTCATTATCTCACCATGGCTTGTGTCCTCTGGAGTGGTCCAGTTCAGCACACGCAGTCGGCGTGCGGTGGCGACACTCAGCGGCGACGTCAGCTGGGTCAGCAGCAGCAGCAGCAGCAGCAGCAGCGGCGGCAGGGTCGACATGGCGGAGCGATCACGGGCACGTCAGCGCCAACGGCAGCTGGACTGGCGACTGTACCGACGTGGACAGGTTGGATCGGCTTCTGTTGCAGGAGGTCACCATGGTACCGACTGCATCATCAAATTTCAAAATGCGCGTCTGTTTGGTTGGTTGGGTTCGTGGTGTGTTGAGTTGACAGGACAATGATGTAGAAGCTTTCTGTGGCCTTACCGTATGCGGGCGACGACAACCTCCTTTGATCTCGGACTTTGCTTTGATGACGGCCATTTCGAAATGAGTGGTTTAATATTGTGAGTGTGTAACGTAATATGGCGCCAGCATGCCTGAACATATATATCATGTAGAGCGTTGGCCAGTGACAGGGGTACAGGGGCAGTGTTGGCGGGTACAGTGAATTACTGTTACAGTGGTACAGTAGAGGGTTGGCGGGTACAGGGGATTGCCGGGATAGGGGTTCAGGGAATTGTTGCCTGGTACAGCGGAGGGTTGGCGGGTACATGGTTATTAGGGAGTGTTGGCGGGTACAGGGGAGGGTTGGCGGGTACATGGGTATAAGAGTGTGTTGGCGGGTACAGGGGATCGCCGGGACAGGGTTAAAGGGGTTGTTGGCGGTTACAGTGGATTTCCGGGACAGCGGTACGAGGTGAGGGTTGGTGGGTACATGGTTATTAGTGTGTGGGGAGTGTTGGCGGGTACAGGGGATCGCCGGGACAGGGATACACAGGGAGTGTTGGCATGTACAGAGGATCGCTGAGACAGAGATACAGGGCAGTGTTGGCGGGTTGAAGGTCAACGGCCTGACGGGCGGGACCGTCCGCTCGCTCGTTGTCCGGAATTTCCATGCGGCCGGGCATCCAGAGCACGGTGAGAGGAGGTGTGCGTGATGGGCATGCCAGGTGTCGGATAGCGTGGAGGGTGGTGATGACAGGTGTTGGATAGCGTGGAGTGTGTGGTGGATGACAGGTGTTGGATAGCGTGGAGTGTGTGGTGGATGACAGGTGTTGGATAGCGTGGAGTGTGTGGTGGATGACATTGTGTCAATTCAGGAGCATGAGTCAGAGTATGCGATGATGGCTGCGATGATTGTGTTCGATGACTTAGTGTAGACAATGTGATGCTCGATGTTATGTTGTAGACAATGTGGTGCTCGATGATTTGTTGTAGACAAGTTGGTATGACCACTAGCTCTGCTGGGTAGATCGAAAGGTGTAGTGTTAGCAGCAGCGTCGCCACGAAATTCTTCCAGGGGGGGCAATATTGATAGCGGGCCTCCTGCTCCCGAAAGTGGGCCTCCACTGTGTTACGGCCTCCTATTGATTTTTAGGCTCTAAGTATGGTTCCAGAATGGGGAACATGGCTTCATATTGATGTCTTGTTTGTTCTTGGCATGGTGCATCATTTACGCAAAGCGCAATACCAAGAATCTTTTTTTCGCTGAGAACTGAGCCATACCAGGGTATAAATAAGCAAACGTGCATAAATACGTCAGTGCCAAAACAAACCAATATCTTTATGCTTTATCGACGAGAAGAATCTTCCCGCTGGCCTCTAGATTACAGCGGGCTGGTGGGGCTGGTGCTGAGCATATCTTAAAGATATCTCCCATTGATCAACCCATTTCTATGTCCACCAAGTTTAACTGAATATCGCTAGGTTCATCACTACTGTTAGTCATTCCCATCAGCCTGATCTCATAAACAAGCTTAAACGATAATTTCTCAGTCTTAGGACGACAATTTCGCGAAGGTGACAACGAGAAGTGGATTGAATTGGTTTTCTGATCGTCATCCTAGGAATTTATATATTTTTATAACATTTGGTGCTGGCTGCAAGGCACTTGGCACAGAAGCTAAAGTCATAAATCATCCGCGAATAAATTCACGGCAAGAACAAGCATTGAACAACAATGCATCAATGGCAATGCAACAATGTAACAATGACAATGCAACAATGTAACAATGACAATGCACAAATAATGCAAAACCTGCAAATTCCACGCAGTCACGCCCATGGTTTTCACTGTGCTGTACCGTCTTGTAAATTATGTCGTTGAGAAGGTACTGAAGCTGAGAAGCTCTAATCATACAAGCTGTAATCACAGAAGACAATTTTGTAGGAAGAAAATACGTTTAAAAACTTCATTTCTCTCATTTAATATCTGGCATCGGTGTTGTTTTGTATGCTTGTGAGGGGGAATTTGCCCCTCAATGTTGGCTTTACTCCATGCGCGTATGTTTCTGAAAATTATTGGGGGACCAGTGACGTACCTATATTTGCGTCAAGGGGAGGGGGAAAACGTATTTGGAGGGGTCCACCTACTCAATAAAAGTCTTCCGATTTCGACCACTATTTTGTCAAAGGGGACCTTTTTATGTAGCATAATTAGTGACCAACTAAATTATCCGGTCGAGGGGCCTAATCTACCACTATCGTTTCTGATTCGTCGGATTTCAACCCTGGCTCCCCACCCTGTTCGAATGTATTCTTTTGGTGTCCCTTGATAAGTCACCTTGCACTGCTGAAATTACACCTACACAGATCACTTTACAATGTAAAATTTACCAATTTCAGACATTCCAGTTCATAGTGCCCGGTCGCCACGACACCAGCGTTAGTGCATGTGCACACCCATCTTGCGCATTCGGCGCATTCGCCACACTTCGTGCGATGCTACGGATTCTGCTGGGCCTCCTACACTTTGCTAATTGCTGCCACATGATAGACTTGCGCCTTATCTGACGTGATGAAATGCTTTGTATGGGCGTTCGCTGCGAAAATTCGATTAATTAAATTCGATCACTAGTTCCCTACTTCCCATATTTTATGATGAAGACGTGCGGATACCCGCTGAGCTTTGATGCACCTCATATCTTTGATTAAACATGCTTGCAGGTTGGCTACCGAACCGAGGCCCTGCCTGAGTGCACTTCTTTGGACCCGTTTCGTATTTCTTCGTCTACGGATGTGTCTTAGGGCTCCAATCCATTTTTGTTCGAAGCCCAACGCATTTTCGAAACCCCTGCTCGTTTTAGGGTTTGTTGCTTCTTTGTGCAACGATGATTTTTCTTAGTTGTCGGGGCGCTTTCAATGATCTCAATGTATTTATTTAGTGCCCGGTATTTTTGTTTGTTCTGGGACCATGTTGCTTATTGCGACCCCAGCCTGTTTTCAGGCCCTTGTGCGGTCGCATGTCCCCTGTGTGCCTTGAGAGTTTCTGGTATTTTTTTGTGTTTTTTTTTAGAGTTCCCGCTATATTTATTTAGGGCTGCAACGCATGTTTTAGGGCCCTGTCGCTTTTTGCGAGACTGCGCTTTGGAGGGCCAGTTACATTTTCGGTCCCCGTTGTGCTCTTAGGGTCCCGCTGTGTTTATTTGGGGCTTCTGACGCACATTTGTGGGGCCCAGTACGATTTTGGGTCTTCGGTGCGGTATTTCAGGGTCTTAGCGCAACTTATCGCGCCCAGGCGCGTAGTTCCGGGGACCCAACGCCAGTTATCTGGGCTCAACGCGATTTTTGTGGACCTCTTCTGAATTTTCTTTAAATTCCGAATCTCGGCCTGATTTTTCGAGTTCCTGGCGCCATGTTTTTCCATCTCACCAAGATTTTCTTCGAGCTCCGGTATGTTTCTCGATGCCGTACGCGATTTGTCAAGGCATCTGATGATATGTTCCTGACCCGGACCATTTTCCTGACCCGAACTTTTTTGGAATCCCTCCTTATTTTGGAGGGCTCCGGCTTTCTTTTTCGGATACCGATGCCACTTTGGGGGTCACACGGTGCTTATGTGGAGCCCTAGACGCCAATTGTTGGCAGCCCCGACGTGAATTTGTTATGCCCAGACCAAATTTGTGGTACTACCGATGGGAATTGTGGGTCCGAGCGCGATATTTGGTGGGACCGGTTCGAGTTTGCGGGGCGCGTTGTACTTAGCTGTGGCCCCAACGCGATCTTGGCGGTTCCTGTTGCATATTTTCGGGCCTGGCGGAAAGAGTTTTCTGGGGCCCGCTGTATTTACTTGGAGCCCCTACGCGAATTCTGGTGGACCGACGCGAATTTTTGTGGCCCCAGCGCGACTTTTGAAAGCCTCGGCTCGATTCTTGGGAGCATATCCCTCTGAGGAGGGAGGGGGCATTTGCTCCTTTGATATGCCACTGCGGCCACCGAAGGAGTTTTTTTTTGTCAGCCGATGGCACCTTTCGGAGTATAAAAGCCCTCCGGGTAATTTTTGCCGGAACTGTTCTTAATTTTCCGGTGCTGAGTCCATTCGATCGAATCTCGGTGTGAACTTTTGGACATCGAGTTCTATTTTTTAAAGGTCTTGATGTGATATATTTGATGTGATAGCCTCCTTGACAATCATGTAGGCCTCCTTTGCAAGCCAGGGGGCCTCCTTGATAATCCTGTGGGCCTCCTTTGTAATCCTGTGGGCCTCCTTTGCAATCCTGGGGTCCTCCTTTGCAATCATGGGGTCTCCTTTCTAATCACGGGAGCCTCCTTTGCAATCCTGGGGCTTCCTTTGCAATCCTGGAGGCCTCCTTTGCGATCCTGGGGGTCTCCTTTGCAATCCTGGGGCCTCCTTTGCAATCCTGTGGGCCTCCTTTGCAATCCGGGGGGCCTCCTTGATAATCCTGTGGGCCTCCTTTGCAATCCTGGGGGGCCTCCTTTGTAATCCTGTGGGCCTCCTTTGCAATCCTGGAGGCCTCCTTGATAATCCTGTGGGCCTCCTTTGCAATCCTGGGGGCCTCCTTTGTAATCCTGTGGGCCTTTGCAATCCTGGGGGCCTCCTTTGCAATCCTGGAGGTCTCCTTTGCAATCCTGTGGGCCTCCTTTGCAATCCTGAGGGCCTCCTTTGCAATTGGGGGCCTCCTTTACAATCCTGGGGGCCTCCTTTGCAATCCTGGGGGCCTCCTTCGCTAGCCTGGAGGCATCCTTTGCAATCCCGGGGGCCTCCTTTGTAATCCTGTGGGCCTTTGCAATCCTGGGGGCCTCCTTTGTAATCCTGGGGGCCTCCTTCGCAATCCTGGGGGCCTCCTTTGCTATCCTGGGGGCATCCTTTGCAATCCTGGGGGTCTCCTTTGCAATCCTGAGGCCTCCTTTGCAATCATGGGGGCCTCCTTTGCAACCCTGGAGTCCTTTGCACTCATGGGGCCTCCTTTGCAATCCTGGGGGCCTCCTTTGTAATCCTGTGGGCCTTTGCAATCCTGGGGGCCTCCTTTGTAATCCTGGGGGCCTCCTTCGCAATCCTGGGGGCCTCCTTTGCTATCCTGGGGGCCTCCTTTGTAATCCTGGGGGCCTCCTTCGCAATCCTGGGGGCCTCCTTTGCTATCCTGGGGGCCTCCTTTGCAATCCTGGGGGCCTCCTTTGCAATCCTGGGGCCTCCATCGCAATCCTGGGGGCCTCCTTTGCTATCCTGGGGGCCTCCTTTGCAATCCTGGGGGCCTCCTTCGCTAGCCTGGAGGCATCCTTCGCAATCCTGGAGGCATCCTTCGCAATCCTGGAGGTCTACTTTGCAATCATGGGGCCTCCTTTGCAATCCTGAGGGCCTCCTTTGCAATCCTGGAGACCTTTGCAATCCTGGGGGCCTCCTTTGCAATCCTGGGGGCCTCCTTTCTAATCCTGGATGCCTCCTTTGCAATCCTGGGGGGCTCCTTTGCAATCATGGGGGCCTCCTTCACAATCCTGGGGGCCTCCTTTGCAATCCTGGGGACCTCCTTTGCAATCCTGGGGCCTCCTTTGCAATCCTGGGGCCATCCTTCGTAATCACGGGGGCCTCCTTTGCAATCCTGGGGGCCTCCTTTGCAATCCTGGAGGCCTCCTTTGCAATCTTGGGGTCTCCTTTACAATCCTGGGGGCCTCCTTTGTAATCACGGGGGCCTCCTTTGCAATCCTGGGGGCCTCCTTTGCATTCCTGGGGGCCTCCGTGCCAATTATTGGCACTCTCTTGATTTCTGGGGCCTGCTATCTTCTCCTAGGAGACTCCTTCTTCGAATTAGGGGCCTCCTCTCATGTCTCGTCGGCGTCCTTGCTCACTTGTTTTCCTGTGCATTTCCGGATAGGGGCCTCCTCAAATTTCAGGGGGCGGCGCCCCCCCCCCCAGTCTCACGACAGGGGGGGCGACTGCCCCCTGCCCCCGCGGTGGCGACGCCCTTGGGTGTTAGTTTGATTTGGCCAGTGCTGGGCACACCGCTCAACCCCGTCACCATGGTTACCGTGGTTTGCACTGGGCCGTCCTGTAGAAGCGTGCGTGTTCTGGGTGGGCCGACTGATGGTCGGAAAATTTGCTTTCAGCTTCCATGGGAGAAAGCAGATTTTGTTTTCTGGCGATAGACACTTGAGCTTTGGGTGTTTCAGGTACCAAATGGGGTGGGGGAGGGGAGAGGCGATTTTGTCGCTGGTTAGGCACGTGGATTTCAACGCCAGTGTGGGAACCTGATTCAAATAAATCGCGATATTATATTATTTTATGTGATGCACCGAACGCGATACGCGTGCAGCGGACATTTGCTGTCCAGGAACCCATGGGGCCGCCTACCGGGACACGTCGGGAAGCAAAATGTGCAGCACGGACATTTGCTGTCCATATAACCCATGGGGCCGCCTACCGTTGGACACGTTGGGAAGCATACAGTAGCACATTACGAATAGTTTTCAGGAATGAATTGATGTTTTGAAGATCGTAATTAGTTTTCGGACTGCTACATTCCCACCGGTACATGTTGTATGTCATCGCATAAATTTGTGTGCTACTTACGCGCAGACATTTGGTACTTAATATTCACACACGGCAGCAAATCTATAGAGGAGCCTTTCTTTGCTGCATGCACATGTTCATATGAAGTGCCAAATGTAGTTTAAAGTGAAGCATGGAGCAGCTCACAAGTGGATGCTTGATATAATTCATCACAGAACAGGAATTCATATCACAGAACAGGAATATGCATTTCCATCAATGAAGATGGCTTGCTGTGCTATGATGCATTGAGCAGCACTTGTGGTCACTTCTTGATGGATGGTCGCTGTATGACCAACGCAGTCAATGGGCCCCTAAGCCCAAATGACCAACCATTTCTTGATGGATTTGGTGTACTTTCTAAACTCACACAGTGAATACCAGCATTGTGTGACCATTAGTGAGGAGGGAAATCACACAGTGAATACCAGCGTTGGGCGACCATTAGGAGGGAAATCAAAATATGGGTGTGGGATGGCAACACATATATTTTGATCGGTGTTGCACCGGCAAACCAAAGTAGAGTATTCCGCTCTTCTTGACTTAATCTTCTTTCCGATAGGGGCGTTTTGAGCGGACATAATACCGGGGGCGCATGATTAGCGTATCTATGATTTCAAATCATAGATGTTGCCGTTAATGATGGCAACATTGACGTCACTACACGTTGCTTCACCTCCGGCTTACCACTTGGTATGAAGACTACAGTGGCGATAGAGGAACGCAATCTTACCATGTGACATCACCAGACATGTGCAGTGGATGGTTGGGAAAAGTTAGCCTTCCTAGAATTTAACCGAACTTGATCTGCTTTACTTTTAGACACTGGATGTTTTTGCAATGCTTTTTACCAACCGTAAAATCAAATATGTACGGAATGTCGAGTCCTCCCGACCTCCACGTTGGGTGAACAGATTCCCCCTTCCCCCAAATTATGTGCACGTGCGACCTTGACCTTCACCATGTGCACGTCCGTGACGAAATTGTTCATGCATTTGAACCTTTTCTGAAGACATGGTGACACCAGAGACAGCTTCATCGCGTATTGCTTCTTTTGCAAGCCACATGTGCGCCAGGTTCGGTGACACTGCTTACTTGCTGGCTGTAGTATTTTATCAGCGCAGTTTAAATAGCCAGGGAAGACAAAACAAAGACAAAGACGTTCATTCAGGTCATCCACAATATACTTGCAGATAGTACAGCCCATTATTCAGTTATAAACAAAGGTCATCAGTGAATAAGGGCAGTCACAGGCGTACATGAATATATGCATATATTGTATGTACTTGAGACACGGAAAGAGAAGGCATCCGACCACATATCCAAGCAGTCAGCCGAGTCCCATGCACAAATGCCGCCCAAGGCGGCGACTGAACAGGGAAACTAGCAGTCGCGTCAGCTCGTGCGGCAGTTCGTTATGCAGGACAGGCTCTCCCCATCTCCGTCCGCGAGCTGGGGAGGTACAGGTGCCGCTCCTGAAGGGTGTGGCGGTCACGGTGCTCCGCTACCGTGGTGATGGTACCGGCTAACGAAGCCGGCTCCTGTGGACGGAGCACCTTGCGAAGCAGGCACGGCGTGTGGTAGGAGACCAAGTTCTCCGCGCTCATCCAGCCAAGACGCTCTACCAGATCCGCGACATGGTCATATTTTGTTCGTCCGAAAATGACATTTGCTCCATAGTTACTGTTCTTTTCTTCAATTAGACATATTCTTTCGTGCACAATCACCGAGCACCGAAAAGCAGAAGTGGATCTGAGACAGGACAAAGGCATTGACGAGCACCGAAATGACAGCTGGTGGCAGGTAGCCTCCGAGATGCGGCTGACAGGCCACAGTTCCGAAACATCGGCTGGTAATCTTAGAAATATTCGAATCCCAGCTGAGGGTGCGATTAAAAGTGAGTCCTAGGTTATTTTAACTTCCGAAATGGGAGCAAATGTTGATTGTGAAACGCTACCGTGAAGTTGGAAAGATTGCATCAATTTTGTTGGCTGCCCAAGACCATAAGCTGGTTTGTTCCGCATTTACTTTATATCGTTTTCTCCCAACCAAATATCAAGGGAAGCCAGGAAGTGTTCAAACTCGGCAACGACACTTTGGATACGAGTTTTGTTTCCGATGACCAAAATGTGTGTGTCATCTGCATACTGAACGACTACTGCGCCCTCAGCGAACATACCGAGGTCGTTGGAGAAGACGCAGTAGAGCAAGGGGCCGAGAGATGAGCCTTGAAAATCCCCGATTGTGTTAGGAAGTGGCACAGATTGTTTGCTGCGATCCAGATTGTCGGTGAGGCTGACACTCTGGGTGTGGGTATGGATATATGCAGAAAACCATTAAATGTAGATACCGTGCTGGCAAAATTTGGTCTGGAGATTTGAATTGCCGGTCACGTTAAAGCACTTATTCAAATACAGGAGGCAAAGGAGGGACATCTCCCAACGATCACTGGTTGATAGTATCTGGCCAGATAAGGACGGCAGCGCTGTCTCTGTGGAGTGACGGCGGCGGAAACCGTGCTGAGTAGGAGAGAGGATGTGGTTGTTAGAGAAGTAGGTGTAAAGCTGCTGGTGGACTGCACGCTCCACAACTTTGGCAATGACCGGGACAATATAGATGGGCCGGTACTTTGGATGGACTGGTAGGATCACCGGATTTAAAAAGATTGGGTAAACTAAGGAGTGTTTCCAGGAAATGGAGACGTCGGCAGTGGTGAGGCTGGAGTTGACCAAATGCAGAAGCACGCTGCCCATGACGTCAAACCTCAGCAGAGTTGTACCCGCTGATGTCGTCTCTACCGCAGGCGAAAGAGCTGTTCATGCCGAACACAAGGACACGCAGCCCGGAGAGGGATGGGGGCACTAAACAGAGTGCACAGGCAACTACTCGCGGCAAACGGCATGCCAGGCTCGGGGAAGTACCCTGACCAGCATCCTCACCAGCAATGCGTGGTCCAACGCCTACAAAACAGCCGTTCAGCTGGTCAGGCGTCGCGGCGGGAGCCGTTCGGTAGTCCTTGGCATCGCCTGCGGTGGACCGAATGCTCCACCACATGCCCCCATCGTCCGCTCTCCTGGAAGTGCCACTGCACGTCGTTAAGAGTGTTGCGCCGAATGGCAAAACGCACCTGTCTGTTGCCACACATGGTCATCACCACATAGTCACCACACATGGCCATCACCACAGTCACCACACATGGTCATCACCACATAGTTGCCACACATGGTCATCACCACATAGTCGCCACACATGGTCATCACCACGTAGTCACCACACATGGTCATCACCACATAGTCACCACACATGGCCATCACCACACTCACAAATGGTATCACCACATAGTTGCCACATGGTCCACCACATGTCGGTCCGTGAATGTCTGGGCCATGCACGCGTGTGGCGCCATGGCACGCACTGTCGGCCCACATGGTCATCACCACATAGTCACCACACATGGTCATCACCACAGTCACCACACATGGTCATCACCACATAGTTGCCACACATGGTCATCACCACATAGTCGCCACACATGGTCATCACCACGTAGTCACCACACATGGTCATCACCACATAGTCACCACACATGGCCATCACCACACTCACCACACATGGTCATCACCACATAGTTGCCACACATGGTCACCACCACATAGTCGCCACACATGGTCATCACCACGTAGTCACCACACATGGTCATCACCACATATTCACCACACATGGCCATCACCACAGTCACCACACATGGTCATCGCCACATAGTCACCACACATGGTCATCACCACATAGTCACCACACATGGCCATCACCACATAGTCACCACACATGGTCATCACCACATAGTCGCCACACATGGTCATCACCACATAGTCACCACACATGGTCATCACCACATAGTTGCCACACATGGTCATCACCACATAGTCACCACACATGGTCATCACCACATAGTCGCCACACATGGTCATCACCACGTAGTCACATAGTCCACACATGGTACACACATGGTCATCACCACATAGTCGCCACGCATGGTCATCGCCACATAGTCACCACACATGGTCATCACCACATAGTCACCACACATGGTCATCACCACATAGTCACCACACATGGCCATCACCACAGTCACCACACATGGTCATCACCACATAGTCACCACACATGGTCATCACCACATTGTCACCACACATGGTAATCACCACATAGTCACCCCACATGGTCATCACCACATAGTCACTACACATGACCATCACCACAGTCACCACACATGGTCATCACCACATAGTCACCACACATGGTCATCACCACATATTCACCACACATGGTCATCACCACATAGTCACCACACATGGTCATCACCACATAGTCGCCACACATGGTCATCACCACATAGTCACCACACATGGTCATCACCACATAGTCGCCACACATCGTCATCACCACATAGTCACTACACATGGCCATCACCACAGTCACCACACATGGTCATCACCACATAGTCACCACACATGGTCATCACCACATATTCACCACACATGGTCATCACCACATAGTCACCACACATGGTCATCACCACATAGTCACCACACATGGTCATCACCACATAGTCACCACACATGGTCATCACCACATAGTCGCCACACATGGTCATCACCACATAGTCACCACACATGGTCATCACCACATAGTCGCCACACATGGTCATCACCACATAGTCACCACACATGGTCATCACCACATAGTCACCACACATGGTCATCACCACATAGTCGCCACACATGGTCATCACCACATAGTCGCCACACATGGTCATCACCACATAGTCACCACACATGGTCATCACCACATAGTCACCACACATGGTCATCACCACATAGTCACCATACATGGTCATCACCACATAGTCGCCACACATGGTCATCACCACATAGTCGCAACACATGGTCATCACCACATATTCACCACACATGGTCATCACCACATAGTCACCAGACATGGTCATCACCACATAGTCGCCACACATGGTCATCACCACATAGTCACCAGACATGGTCATCATCACATAGTCACCATACATGGTCATCACCACATAGTCACCACACATGGTCATCACCACATAGTCACCATACATGGTCATCACCACATAATCACCAGACATGGTCATCACCACATAGTCACCACACATGGTCATCACCACATAGTCGCCACACATGGTCATCACCACATAGTCACCAGACATGGTCATCATCACATAGTTACCACACATGGTCATCACCACATGGTTGCCACACATGGTCTTTAGACTTTAGCCATCCGCCTAACGATTTGCATTCTCATAGGCTTAACGCAATGCATTTGATAATTACAGTATGCTATCATTTCTGTGGTGCGACCCAAGAACGGTTGGATACCAAGATGCTTTCATCAACCTGGGAAATCATAATTACCTTCCAGAGCAAGTGGTCAGGGGATAAGGTGCCCGCCTCCCAAGCGAGAGGTTGTGAGTTCGAGTCCCACCTGTCCCTACTCTTCGCCCGCGACCAATCGGCGTGAGATATTGGCGGCGCTATTTATGTTATTCACGCTATTCACCTGGAATGACTGCGCTCTCCCGCCAGGATGCGGGAAAGGTGTCGCTTTGGTGCCGTTCATCTATGGCCGCTAGTAGGTGCGTTACGATTGTTTTGCTAAGACGTTTAAGAAACTGGTAATGAATGTCGTCTGACCCAACCGACGTGTTTCCACACTTGCTGAGGGCAAGGTGTAATTCGTGCATAGTAAACGACTGATTGTAGATTTCTCTATTGCTAGAGCTAAAATTTGCTTTCGACGCAAGGGTGTCTAGAGCGCTTACTATAGTGGTTTCGTGGTTGCTGTTGCCAGATACGCTGGCGTAGTGTAGTTTAAAGTGGTCTACGACTTTTTGTGGATCAGTGATGTGCTGTCCTTTCACGGTCAGCTGGGGGAAGAGGCCTGGTGGTGGGTGTTTCAGGTTGAAACGCTTCATCAGGTCCCAAATTCTGCCGGTAGCTGTGAATCTATTGGATTGAGAGGCAAAAGACTGCCAACAGTTTTGGCGTGCTGTTCGCATTGTGTATCGGTACTGTTTTTGAAATTGTCTGTATGCTGATAGGTGTGCTTCGCACACGCATCTTTCGAATCCACGCCGTCGGCTTCTGACTGTCGTAGCCAGTTTTCAAGTTCCATATCTTTGACGGATCAGTTCGTGTCTTGCGAGGACGATCCCCAGCTTATCGAAGAAGTTCTTCGTTCTACGATTGAAGCTGGTTGCACGTGCCAAACTGGTGGCCTGCGGTGACCTAATGGCGAGCTGCGGGTTCCGCTTCAGAAAGGAGTTGAACCAGTCGACTCCTGCTCGTCTCGATCCGTCCAGGAACTGGGAACTTTCATATCTCGGGACATCGCGCACTGGTAGGCGAGAACCCTGACCTCCATCGGCGTCAGACCAAAAACGCCTCCGATGATTTGAGTAGATAGTCAGTGAGTTCTTCTCTCGCCTGGTGAAAGACCTTGTTGTGCGGGTTGTGCCGACTGTGATATCATTTTTTTCTGTTTCGTAACGAGACAACGTCATGACACATTCCATACTGGGCTGAGGCTTTTTACCGTCAACCCGCCTTCCATAACCGCGGCAACAGCTTCCTGGGCTGTTCCAGGCGGGTCCCGCGGTCAGAAGTTCGTTCTCGAGAGCGAGGCATCGTCTGAAAATCGGAAACATTATTGCCAGCGCCCAACGACATTCTGTAGTAAATGCATACTTAATAGTATGGATGGGGGTATTGTAACACTGTTACAATTGACCCCAGCAAAATGTTATTGACCCCGCCAAGCCGCGCCATCTTAGAGACGAAACTGATGCAAACACGGCAGCGTGGGCGGCAGCTCGGCGCTACTTTTGGCTAATTAGCCCACTCCGCTCAATCAAACTCTTAGATCCATATCTAGTGAGATACGTGAATGAGCTAATAATTAAACAAAATCATCAAATTTACAACACACCCTCAAAAACACATAATTGTGAACAGCACTCGACTCACTTGTCGCAACGGCGTGAAACCCCGTGAGGAAAGGAAACAGCTGACTGTGCATATCAGTACGCCGCCAGCGCCATCCATCAGCGGGTTTCGGAACCATGGCTACTGTTACATTGCCCCGTGTTACATTTGACCCCAGTCTCCCCTACTACGCCTGTAGGAAGCTGTGGAATGTAGGAACCAGGGTTGGCAAATACCGGTAAAACTAGTTTATGTATGTAGTGGCAGAAACCATGGCTGGTATTCACCAGTATTTACAGTATAAAGTGGTTAATACCAGTATAAATGAGTCACACCATGGTTTATACCGGTTTATACCAGTAAAAACCATCCTGTGGCAATAACTGGTCAACCCTGGTAGGAACAGTAATCTAAGTAGGTTGAGGTATGGGGAAGCAATATTATATTAGCTTAAAGATTATTAATACATCACCAATATTATGCATATTGTTTGTGAATGCATCATTAATTTATTGAAATTTTATTGCAACCCCTGCAAAAAGGACTCCAAAAAGTTACCATAGTTAGCCTGGCATGGTGAGGTGGCCGCATATTTCCACCCATGCTGCTTACCTTCCTTACCTTAAGTACCTATTGTCGGGTAAAATTACGCAAAATTGGTCCTGATTATAACAAAACATTACCCTTTCTTATTGTCCTGTTGATTCAGATTAGAGTCGTTAGTAAAAGAGAATAAGGAAAATCACCACACAAACACACACACAGATGCACATATCACATGACCCATGCATGCACAACACCACACCCACACTCACCCAACAAATCTACAAAGCCAGCACATGCATTTTTAACAGTAGGTGGGTAGAGATCTCTACCTCTGGACCAGCTCTTTCCTGCCCTTTGTGGATGCATGGTTTTATAGCTTGAAGTTGAGGTGTTGTGAAACTCCCATAAAATCCCTATCACTATTAGTCCATAATTGCGCCTAGTAGCTCACCGTAACGTGCAGTCAATAGCAAAGCACTGCCAGCTCAGACGCGTATGTTCCCCAGCTGTGGCCAGAGTCCGATAATTGGCGAGTTACGGCACACTGTACCCATGACAACCTCCTTACAATATTTGAATTTGGCCTAAATGATTGAACCCTAATAAAGCCATGCCACCGCCGGCCCCCGAAATGGGGGCCGCCTGTGGGTGCTGGTCGGCCGCCCTGGTGACGCCCATTGTTTGTGGGCACGGCGCCGTGCGGCGATTGCCCTTTGATAGCCCGGGGTCCATCATGGCGTAGATGCCTTTTTCTTAGGTTTGTTGTTACTTTTTGGGTCTGAGTCTCGATCCTCGAGATCCGGCTTTTTGGGGTCCACCTGATCCTCGAACTTAGCCCAGTCCGTTCATTTCAATTTCCAAGATGGTCTAAATAGCTTAGTGTGGTGGGTAGCGTCCGTGCTGAGCCTAATTGTGATTGGGTAGTGGTCGCTCAGTCCGGGAGCGTCTGAGACTGACCAGTCAAATAGTGTGCTATGTCGATCGGTCTACTGGGTGTTGAGATATGGCGGTATGAAGCCGGTCGATCGAGAGCGGGAAAATTTGTGAAAAAAGGTTTTGCAAGCTATTCGTATGGGTGGCCGATCACCCGTCCTCTCAGGACCCCCTATGGGTGGCCGATCAGCCGTCCTCTCAGGACCCCCTATGGGTGGCCGATCACCCGTCCTCTCAGGACCCCCTATGGGTGGCCGATCACCCGTCCTCTCAGGACCCCATGACGCTCCCGCGCAGCACGGTGAACATTTCGTAACGAAATGTTGTCCAGTGGATTGCCAACATTTGCGGCTTTCACGTGATGTCAGCCATATTTCGTTGCATGTGTTGTGAGCTGCGCCAGGCGCCGATATGCGCCGGTCTCGGTCGGTGTCGGGAATTTTACGAATCCCATGTTAAACCAATGAGGGGTCGTGCCAGCATTGAGCACGTGTCACACGCTCGGCATACACGCCACGACAACGAAACTCAGCACAGTACATCGTACATGGATTGTCTGTCGGCTGTGAAATCCTCAAGCACGTGCGACCCATAGTTGATCATTTTATCGACTGCTGGCTGAACATCGTGGGAATAGGTGGTGAGGCGGCTCACGCGTTGAAGCGCAAAATGACGGCGAAAAATGTCGTCTGGTAATGGTTGTGGGCAAGGAGGGAATTAAGGCTCTTCTTAAGAAATTCTATCTCTGAAAACATTTTTGCACTCCGGGATTATACTGGATAGGATGGGCTTCACATGTACTCCGACACAAATATGGGAACAAAGATACCAATAAAAACAAACACAGAACGACACCCAAAAAACGCCGGGTATTCCACTGACGGTCACCACTCAAACTAACCACTTTTGTAGCAGTGAGCAGCCGGACCACAGCCTCACACACTTCATCAATCTCAACCACCGGAATTGCCGACAACAACGAGCCAACAGCACTTGCAAGATGGTACGCATACGCACCGAATACAATATTCTCCGGCTCTGGAGCCAAGTCTCCGAAAACCTGTGTTCTTGCCACCTATATAGTGGGAAAATTTGACAGTTTTAAGACGTCCTCCGGAGTCCCGGAGGCCACTGATCAGAATTGGCTGCGTTGGCGTTTTCTGTTCTGAAATCTGTCGGTCAACGAATCAATGCAAGGTATGTTTATATGACGTCATAACCATTAGCAACTCTGAACACATGGTTAACAGTGTCATACTGCAAACACGAGACCTTGACTGGTCCTTTGCTTTGATCACATCCAACTGTGGAGTGTGCGGTAGCAGTGTTGCGTTCATATTATGTGGGAAATTAGCTGCGTAGGTAGGTATGCTCTCTGAGCTCAGGTTGAAGTGTGAAGTATTTTTTTTTTTTTTTTTCATATGGCTAGCCTTGTACTGAGACCAAAAGTGAAAGTAAAGCGCATTGCTCCTCTGAGTTATGAGAAGCGAAACAGTGCTGATTATTTCAAGTCACTGCCGGGCGGTGCCATCCATTGTTCACTTCTTTGTTCCTATGCTTTGACATTTGATGTGACCAAAAATGAGAATGATATTACTTATGCATATTATGTAGGTACTGATTTAGGTTTTTTTTTCCTGTCGGTTACTGGTAACAGATTCCATGCATAAAAAATAATGTCCATGAAAATGTACTCCGGAATAAATCGGTATGCACACCGACTCTCCACCCGGAAAGTAAGTTTCCCACTCTGGTTGTGGGCATCGACTATTGCAAACAAACTATTTGCGATGGGGAAAATACGAAGGAACCGTGAACATCACAAAGAGTGGGGCTATCCGCGCACACACCTTTCTTCGCGAGAAGTCATTCGACAGTGGAAAGCGGAGCCTTTTTCACGAACCGAAACACGTGCAGCCGGTGTGACGATGACGGCGCCCGCACACACTGCAGTCCATCAAAGGCAATGGGGAAAGGGTAGCCGGTACATCCGCCCAGGTGGTGAAGGTGACGGCAAGTCGCCAAGTTGAGCCGTTTCCGAGAACCGGACCCAATCGTGAAAAAGCTGAAAACGTCACTTCCGCTTTTCACACCCCCTCACGTGCGCGTGACATGTGACCCGGAAACGGTTGGCATGGCGATGTTGGCAATTGTCGTGGCAACACTAAGGTGTTGGCTTGGTGTTGATTGATCGGTCCATTGGTTGTCGAGATATGGCGCTCTTAATCGGGTCGATTGGGAGCGCTAAAATTGGTGAAACAAAAATCCCGGTTTTACATGCTATTCCTATGGGCGGCCGATGACCCGTCCTCTCGTGACCCCCGTGACGCTCACGCGCATCACGCTGACCGGATCGTGACGAAATTTTGTCCAGTGTATAGCGAACATTTTGGGTTTTCACGTGATGTCAGCCATGTTTCGTTAGCTTTGTTGTGAACCGTGCCAGTCGCCAATATGCACCGGTCGCGGTTTGTGTCGGGAATTTCCCAAATTCCATGTTAAACCAACGAGGGGGTCGTGCAAAATTTGAGCACGTGCAACGTGCCCGGTATACACTCCACGATAATGAAACTCGGCGCAGCACATCATATATTGATTGTCTATTGGCTGTGAAAGTTTCAAGTACGCGCAACCCATAGTTTGACCTACACACGATGGCAATTGACGCAAGAACAAAAGTCGACAGACAGACAGACAAACAAACAAACCGACAAACTATTTTACTCAAATAGCATAAAAGAGACAAGCGCTTTCGGTACCTGCTCCGCTGCGTTAAGCGAAAAAAATTATGTTGGTTTCATGTTAGTCCGTCTAATGGTTCGGCCGCTATGCCAATTTTAAAGTAACAACGATTCATTATCCTACTTCGAATAAATATTTATTTTATAAAAATCTCTCCCGCGGAAGCGCCATGACAACCGCCATGAAAGCGCGCGCTGCTGCGACGTAGACACGACGGACACGGTGCAGTCGCGATATACGCGTCGCAGACGCGACGAACGCGGTACAAATGAGACAGATGCGGCGCAAACGCAAAAGACGCGACGGACTCGGCGCAGATTCGACGCACGTCCCGCGCAAGCGACAGCCATGGCGCAGACGCGACAGACACGACAGACTCTGCGCAGATGCGACAGACACGGCGCAGACGCGACATACGCGGCGCAGACGCGACGAACGCGGCGCAGATGAGACAGATGCAGCGCAAACGCAAAACACGCAACTGACTCGGCGTAGATGCGACAGACACGGCGCAGACGCGACATACGCAGCGCAGACGCGACATACGCGGCGCATACACGACAGACACAGCGCAGATGCGACATGCGCGGCGCTGACGTCAGGAACGTGGCGCAGATAAGACAGACGCGTCGCAGACGCAACAGACGCGACGGATCCGGCGCAGATGCGATAGACGTGGCGCAGACGCGACAGAACGCGCAGACGCGTCATATGCGGCGGGGACGCGATGATGAGATGAGACGGACGTGGCGCAAACGGAACAGACGCGACGAACTCGGCGCAGACACGACAGACACGGCGCAGACGCGACAGACGAGGCGCAGACGCGACAGACGCGGCGCAGACGCGACGAACGCGGCGCAGATGAGACAGACGCGACAAATGCGGCAACCGCGACACGGCGCAGACGCAACATATGCGGCGGAGGCGCGGCAGACGCGTCTCACACGAGACGTACACCGTGCAGACGCGACAACGCAGCGCAGACGTGACATGGTCGGCGCAGACACGACGAACGCAGATAAGACAGACGCGAAGTAGATCACACCAATGGTTCGGCCGCTATTCCAATTTTAGTGGAATTAATTTCCCTGCTCCCGAATATTTATATAATCTTTATGAATAAAACAAAGATGTATCCGCGAAAGTCTTCCCGCCACGGAAGCGCGCGTCGGCATTGTATTTTTTCATTGCTCAGGCAATATCGTGGGACTCGGTGGTGAAGCAGTCCACGTTGGAACGCAAGAGGACGGCGAAACGTGTCATCTGGCAACGGTTGCGGGCATCAACGAGTACAACCAAACTACTTGCGATGGTAAAAATTCGAAATAACTGTGAGCATCACAAAGGGTGGGGCTATCCGCGCATACAACTTTATCTGGATCTATATCAGAACCTATAGTGCCCAAAACCGATAATGCTTCAGAACCTATAATACTCGAAACGCATAGTGCTCCAGAGCCTCTAAATCGTGGTATTTGGGAATTTTCAATACCTATAATACTCAAAACCTATGATGTCTCAAACCATAATGCTTGGAACATATAGTTGTTCAGAATATATAATATCAAAATCCTATAATACTTCAGACTCTCTAATACTACGTCCTGTGGGAACTTTCAAAACATATAATGCTCAAAACCTATAATGCTTCGAAACTTGTAATGCTCAATTCCTATAATCCTTCGTTTCAACTAATATTCAGAAAGCATAACTTTCGAAGCATATAATGCTTCAAAACCACTAATGCTCAAAGCCGTGCACGGAATCTATGATGTTTCGAGCCAATAATGTTCAAAACCTATAATATCAGCTGCCGACTGCATGCCATCATCACCCATACCGGCTTACTCCACATATCCACCGTACCCCAATACTCGCGCCATACAGGTGCTTTTAGACGGAAATCGGTGGAAGGTGAACTCATGGGCCAATCAGCGGTACGAATTTCAGAGGAATGTGGCGGCTTCAATATCCCGTATGTTTCCAAGGCGGCGCTAATATCAGCATGTTCCTCCCACAGTTCCTCATTCCTAGCTGGTGTGTGGTGGTGTGGAGCTGCTTGCTGCGCGCTGCGGAATTTAAAGCTATCGTAATGCCGTGGAAATGTTGCCTGGGCCCCACAATCGCACCGAAGCTCCTGAAAATAGCATCCCCCCCAAAAAAAAGAAAATAGTCCCGGAGCACCGAAAAATAACGTTCGGGCTCCCAATAGTGGAACAGGGACCCTGGAAATACTGCTGGGTCTCCAAAAGTCAAGCCGGGACCCCTGAAAATTACGCTGTGGGCTCCAAAGGGTCGGACCGGGGAAGTTAGAAACCACGCTGCGGGCCTCAAAGGATCCGGCCGGGGTCCCTGAAAATCACGCTGGGAACCAAAAAAGTATCGCCGGGGATTCTGAAATTGGCGCTGGGCCATCAAAGAATCTGACCGGGGCACTTGAAAATCACGTTCGGGTCTCAAAAGTTTCTCGTCTGGGTCCCTGAAAGTTACGCTGGGGACCTAAAACCGTCCTGCCGGGGTCCTTGAAAATTACGATGGGGGCAGGCAGGAGGTCGGAACTGGCCGCTGAAATTCAAGCTGAGCCTGGAGATCCCAAAAGTTGCGCCCGGGCCCATGCAAATCACGCTATGGGCTCGACACCTGCCGACAGGGCCCCCCCCCAAAAAAAAGGCAACTAAGAAAACAATCCTTACATGAACAATCACTCTGGTGCCTCGACAATCGCGCCAAAGGCCACCAAAACGTGTCGGGCACCTAAAAACGTGTCGAGGCCTCCAAAACTCGCGCTAGGGATCCGAACAAATGATCCCGGGGCCCAAAAAAAGTGTACCGGACCCAGCAAAAGTTGCGTTGTAGCCCTTCAAAATCAAACTGAAGGCCAAAACGTTGCGCCGGCGCCTGAAAAGCCGCAGCTGCCCCCCCCAACAAAAATAAATTATCACCCGGAATATCAATGCGGGCTCAAAAATCGGGTCCTTTTGATCAAAAATCAAAAACCTTTTGGTAATATATTTAAATGTATTTAAGTTACAAAGATGCACCTATTTAATTATATTTAATCTCATTTAATATTTAAGTCACCAACAGCTGGCTGGCAGTCAGCTGATGGTGACTTTAAATACATTTTTGATATATAGAATATGTGAGGGGTAATACTTGACGATTACATGAAGCTGTATTCACACCGAATTTAATGTGAATACACAGCTTGTAATGTTAGTGAAATTGGCCTCAGGCAAGGGATTCCAGGTGGCATATCATCTGAGGCTAAAACATATTTTCCTACAATCCACTCATGCAAACATGTGAGCCAATTTCAGTGAATGTCCATGTTGATGTGTGTTGTCATTGGTGCCAGCACAAACATGTTGCGTTCTAGATGGCAGAATAGCCATGAAAAATCTTCCAACATATGATAATGTTTGCTGGAATCAGTCTACCTTTTACATAGTTCAAATCTGATTTTAATAATCCTGCACCATAATCCAGACCTACCATCCCCTCCATGTTCTGTGTCCCCTTCTCTGTACTGATTCTGGTTGCCTTAAATCACCTACCTACCTATGTGTCCTGTATTCTAAACACACAAGGTTATCTAGAAAAGAGGCCTAACATGGCCTGATAAAATACCAGCCAGAAGCTCTGATATATTTGTGCTTCAGTTTTCTAGGTCATGTGAAAAACCTTCCACTGTAAGCGTATATCATGACGTACATAATTTACATGAATCAAGAACAACACAGAACCTAGTACTGAGTCTTGGGGTACTCCACTCCAGAACTTCTTTTGGTGTGCTGGAAGAGCAAAAGACAAGCACTTTCATTTCCCTCACACATATAAAATTTTGGATCCAGATGAGGATTGTCTCTGAAATTCCCAGACCTGTCAATTTTGTTTGTAGCAGAACATGATCAACAACATGAAATGCCTTTAAAAAACAAACAAAATTACAATCCACCATATAGCTGTCATCTAGCCAGGTAGAGACATTCTCATGCATCAGCAATAGTTCATCCTCTCACCTGGTTCTCTCAGACCTGGCAGATCATCCTCTACAGAATGTCCATGATAGAGGCCAAATTGTCCTTGGTCCAGCAAGTGATGGTCCTCCAAATATTCTGCCAGCTTCTCAGCAATTAAGCATTCCAGAATTCCAGAATTTTACATGGGACAGAAGTAAGACTCTTTGGGAAATAATTTAGTATATCATAAAGTCATAAAGTCATAAAGTGTTAAGGCTTAATAAGAGCCACAGGGGCCCATCTGGGTTAAGCCTATCTAGAAAAGGTACTAGAAATGTACATATTCTCACCCCAATCAATCCCTTATCCCAAGATCCTAGGAAGCTATATATCCCAGCCTATCTAGCATCATCCACTTGGTATTGCATAACACCCTCAACAACTGCAAGCTCCTCCCATCACACCTATTGTGCTACCATAGCCCCTGCTTAAAGGGGTCTGTGCCGTGCACATTTAACGTAAATATCACCCCATCCATCCAAATTAGAACTAAAAAACAAGATTTTCCTGTCTAAAAAATTTGTCCACCCTACCTTTAAATACATTCAATGAGGAACTCCCCACAACATCAGCAGGCAGCCCATTCCACTGATCAACAACCCTTTGACTGAAGACCTGCTGTCGCTTAACTGTCCTACACCTCAACTTGTCTAACCTGAGTTGGTGACCCCTGTGTGATACTTTAAACTGAAGAGCACGATTTAAATTGACCTGATCTAGTCCTTTAACAATTTTGTACATTTCAATTATGTCCCCCCTTAATCTCCTATACTTGAGTGAGTACATATCTAATGCCACAAGCCTTTCTCCATATTCTAAGCTACCTAGTCCACTGATGAGTTTAGTTGCTTTGCGTTGCACTCTTTCTAACTTGTCTATATCTTTTTCTAGGTAGGGGCTCCAAGCTTGCACAGAATATTCCAAGTGGGGTCGCACATATGCTAAGTACAGTTTTTTCATGACTTCCTTGCTCTTATACATCACACTTCTATTAATGAGTCCCAGCATACTGAGTGCCCTGTTCCTAGCTGAGCTACATTGTTTCTCTGCTTTAAGGTCTTTTGAAACCAACACACCTAAGTCCCTTTCCTCTTCAATAACATCCAGTTCCCTCCCTCCCATTGTATATCTGAAAGTCTCACCTCCAGACCCCAGATGCATAACCTTACACTTGTCATAGTTGAATGACATCTGCCATTGATCAGCCCACTTTTTTAGGTCCTCCAAGTCTAGTTCAATATTACTAGATTGTCTAGATAGTCTAGTTCAATATCCTGCCTTCAACCCTTTTTAAAAAGGTGGTGTGTAAAGAACATGCGAGATCGTTGAGGAAATAAACATCTCCTCAGTTGGCAAGCTCTACACAGCATATTCGGTCCTCGCCTTGTCGATGATTGGTGCAGTTGGTTAGGGCGTCCGCTTTCTGCATGGATGGTGGTGGGTTCAAATCTCAGTGTGGTAAATTTTTAACCCGATCACACAGTCGCTAGCGGTCAGGGCTGTTGGTTAATGTTGCACTTTAGATTACTTTTCACTATCATGAGTTGCTTGATGTAATAATATTTGTCCATGAAAGTAAAAAGGGAAATACTTAATTAAAGCCTACTCATGCAATAAATGTCTGATTGGACCATTTGGAATTGTCATCGTGAACTTTGTCTCTGGTTCAAGGGTGCTTCTGGTTGAAGAAAAAAAAATTGAGGGGCATTCAGGCACACTGAAGGTCAGACTTCTCTCAATGTGCAACTGGCTGAAAACCTGAGGGGACACTGGGGACACATGCCCCCAGCACTCCTTGTATCTGCCACTGTCCCAGAAACAATTAAAAGGGACTCTGATGAACTGGAGCCACTGAGATGGTTCCATGACAGCTTCACGCTGCCCGGCACAGTAAGACCTCTCACTTTCTACGGGCATTTAACTTTTGGTGTGTTTGAACCAAAGTGGTCATACACCTACCTCACAGCGAGGGTTTGTGACCCCATGAAGCATTGCATCCATATCCAGTTCAAGTTGTTTATTTCAACAGCCCGGTTCCATACACTCCACATTCCGTTACATTTTGAGTGCAAGCAATGCTACCATAGGAAGTGCAGAAAATCCCAGGTCAACATGCCTCTCGCATAATGGTCACCGGGGAGGGGGAGGGTTCGACCACTGGAAATCTGAAACTGGAAGCACTGAAATTGGAGGAATTATGGATGTAGTGAATTTGCTGCAGTATACATTTCATGGCCCCAGGTCAATGTCGTCAGGGCCAAATGAGGTCACAATCGGCCTCCACTCCACCCCAGCCAGCACCGCCCGCACATACAGAATGTATGCACGTTCCACTGTTGAACGTTCATAGAGACCGTTCATATGTACACTCGCTACATATGCTGGTACAGACCGTGCACACTGTCGTTACAGTTGGTAGTACCGACCCATTGTGCGCTCGTTACGGCCAGCGTTTTAAAACTTGGAATAACTTGTGAACTCTTCAAACAGTCAAGAAGACTGAGTATAAAGATATGATTTAACAATTATGAAAAAATGGTTTTACAAGCTCCTCAGGACAAGATGCAAGCAATTAAGGCTGGACCCCATCATAGCCCATGCTGCAGGACCTATTAATATTTCTCAAAATTATCAGCACATCACCTTCTGTAATATTTCAAAGCTTTGCAGTGCTGTTTCATTAGTTTGGTGTGGGGCTGGGTTTGTTAGTCTATTTGTGCAATATACTGAGGAAAATGCACCTGCAAATATATCAGCCATTTCCTGACAGTTGTGAGTCCCCTCAGTTGGTTTCCCCTGAATGTCCACAAGGATGTTGTCATGATGTTCTCGTGTTGTATGTATGAATGAAATTCCTTGGATGATGGCTTACAAATTAATGACAACTCATACTTGATCTGGGAGTGAATGCTAAAGTTTCCATGCTGACTATTTAAATATTTGAATGATATCAGTGAAAGACCTGCCTGTGTAGAATGTCTCCCATGTTGGTTTCTGTTCTGTTTGTATGTTTTCAATGCATCCTTTCGCCTGCTTAATAGACTTTGAGTAGGTCTGGTTGGCCATGGAAGATGTACCCTTGGCACAACTCTGGGTACGTATATGTCTTTGTAAATAGCATTTATACAGACTGTGTAGCATAAAGTCTGTTATTGGGTCTTATATCAGTATAAATGCCCATTATTTATATGGATAATATAAATAATGTTGTTTATATTGCATTATATCAATGTAATAATATATTTATGACTTTCTATATATGATTCACGATGAAAAATTATGGGTATTATAGCATAAAAAATGTTCACAATGAAAAAATGTACCACAACCTAATCTAATCTGTGTGTAAGCAACCATGGAAAAGTATGATATAAAATTTCATACAATTTTTTCCTTAAAATTTGTAAATTTGAAAGTCTTAACCTAACTTAGCATAACCCACCCTGGAGAAGAAAATAATTTGAAAACTTCACAACCAAAAGATTATAGAAAATTTATATCTATAAAAAAACATAACCTAAGGTAACCTAGCAAAACCTAAATGTTTTGCTTCCTTCATGGTGGTAAAATATGGGTAAAATATGTCTTGTGAATGCCTTCAGTCACAATAATACATGACATAGATGGCATTGCATATTGGTAGGTATGTTGGGTATGATGGGAGGAGCTTGTGATTGTTGAGGGTGTTATGCGGTAGCAAGTGAGTGGTGCTAGATAGGCTGGGATATATATCTTCCTAGGAACTTGGGATAAGGGATTGATTGGGGTGAGAGTATGTACATTTCTAGTACCTTTTCTGGATAGGCTTAACCCAGATGGGCCCCTGTGGCTCTTATTAAGCCTGAATACTTTATGACTTTTATGTTGTATTGAGTAATGTGGAAGGTGTTCATGATGGAAACTGCAGGCATCTCTTTCCCATGATATTCCACCAAGGGCTGTAAGTTGATGGTATGCACGTGCAGCCAGGTTAGTTCACCAGGTAGGTAAATCCACTCTTGCAAATGTGACAATACTTCCTCATATGTTTCAGGTATCAGCATACCTGTATGCTGTGCCTGTATTTCTAGTACCTTTTCTAGATAGGCTTAACCCAGATGAGCTCCTGTGGCTCTTATTAAGCCTAAATACTTTATGACTTTATGACTTTATGCTGAGTATTCTAACAATTGAAGAACTATTCTAATGAGATCATCATCATGAGAACTGTCCTGATGGTTGCCGAGAAGCCGTCCCTGGCCTCTTCCATAGCACAAATTATCAGCAATCGGCAATCAGCAACATGAAAGGGGCAGCAGTCCCATCATTATCTGCTTTCTGCTCCAAATAACCTTTTTGAAGAGTTGTGTACTCTGCACTCATGTGCAGTCGAAGCAACCATGAGCCGAGATAGCTGTGAGTTTGTCAGAAGACTAACCATGAGCCGAGATAGCTAGGAGTTGGTCAGAAGAATGAATTAGGTGAATGGCTGCATCACTGTAGGGCATTGCCCATGGGTGTTGATTTTTGACACTTATTTGGGAGTAGGGACAAAATACATGAAGGGAATGAGCAGACCAAAATGGATTTCATAAGCTGCTATGCTAAAGGTTGAAATTATTGAGGGTGGGGGCAAAGCCATTGTTGAGGGGGCAATTGCCTCCTCAAAAGTATAGAAAACAACACCCCTGGCACTGTGGTGTTTGTCATGTTTTCTTATGGGAAGTTTAGGAAAGAGCCAGGTGCAAATCCAGGAGGGATTATGCGGTGTACCCCTGCCTTCGCCCTTTCTTTTGGAGCACTTGGCTCTCAGGGTTCAAACTGCTACACCTTTGCATGGACATGAATGGTATGCTAGACGTGTGTGATGCCATAGACAATAATTATGAAGACAACTATTTTGGAAGCCACATGAATCTACCCATGGGAGGGACAGGGAGCTTCCTTGTCATTACGTGATTAATTCAACATCGTCATCCAGACCATGCTCAGACAGTGACTTGTTTCTCTCTGCAATCAACCATGTCATCATTCTGAACCTCGCGGTAGCTCGGTCGGTGGTGCGTTCCACTCTCGACCGTAAGGTCGTGGGCTCGAATCCCACAAGCGGCGGGATTACCGAGTCCACCCGCGACCAATCGGCGTGAGAGGTTGGCGACGCTATGCGACCTCGCCGTCCAATGTGCCGTAAAAGAAGGGAAGAAGAAGGGAAGGTTCTCAGAAGCAGCACCGTCCACGGGCGGGGATTGATAATCGTGCGGGTGTGGTGGTCGAGGTGTATGGGCAGGGATTGATAATCGTGCGGGTGTGGTGGTCGAGGTGTATGGGCGGGGATTGATAATCGTGCGGGTGTGGTGGTCGAGGTGTATGGGCGGGGATTGATAATCGTGCGGGTGTGGTGGTCGAGGTGTATGGGCGGGGATTGATAATCGTGCGGGTGTGGTGGTCGAGGTGTATGGGCAGGGATTGATAATCGTGCGGGTGTGGTGGTCGAGGTGTATGGGCGGGGATTGATAATCGTGCGGGTGTGGTGGTCGAGGTGTATGGGCAGGGATTGATAATCGTGCGGGTGTGGTGGTCGAGGTGTATGGGCAGGGATTGATAATCGTGCGGGTGTGGTGGTCGAGGTGTATGGGCAGGGATTGATAATCGTGCGGGTGTGGTGGTCGAGGTGTATGGGCGGGGATTGATAATCGTGCGGGTGTGGTGGTCGAGGTGTATGGGCGGGGATTGATAATCGTGCGGGTGTGGTGGTCGAGGTGTATGGGCAGGGATTGATAATCGTGCGGGTGTGGTGGTCGAGGTGTATGGGCGGGGATTGATAATCGTGCGGGTGTGGTGGTCGAGGTGTATGGGCAGGGATTGATAATCGTGCGGGTGTGGTGGTCGAGGTGTATGGGCAGGGATTGATAATCGTGCGGGTGTGGTGGTCGAGGTGTATGGGCGGGGATTGATAATCGTGCGGGTGTGGTGGTCGAGGTGTATGGGCAGGGATTGATAATCGTGCGGGTGTGGTGGTCGAGGTGTATGGGCAGGGATTGATAATCGTGCGGGTGTGGTGGTCGAGGTGTATGGGCGGGGATTGATAATCGTGCGGGTGTGGTGGTCAGGTGTATGGGCGGGGATTATAAGTGGGGGGTTTGATTGATAATCTGCGGTGTGGTGGTCGAGGTGTATGGGCGGGGATTGATAATCGTGCGGGTGTGGTGGTCGAGGTGTATGGGCGGGGATTGATAATCGTGCGGGTGTGGTGGTCGAGGTGTATGGGCGGGGATTGATAATCGTGCGGGTGTGGTGGTCGAGGTGTATGGGCGGGGATTGATAATCGTGCGGGTGTGGTGGTCGAGGTGTATGGGCGGGGATTGATAATCGTGCGGGTGTGGTGGTCGAGGTGTATGGGCGGGGATTGATAATCGTGCGGGTGTGGTGGTCGAGGTGTATGGGCGGGGATTGATAATCGTGCGGGTGTGGTGGTCGAGGTGTATGGGCGGGGATTGATAATCGTGCGGGTGTGGTGGTCGAGGTGTATGGGCGGGGATTGATAATCGTGCGGGTGTGGTGGTCGAGGTGTATGGGCGGGGATTGATAATCGTGCGGGTGTGGTGGTCGAGGTGTATGGGCGGGGATTGATAATCGTGCGGGTGTGGTGGTCGAGGTGTATGGGCGGGGATTGATAATCGTGCGGGTGTGGTGGTCGAGGTGTATGGGCAGGGATTGATAATCGTGCGGGTGTGGTGGTCGAGGTGTATGGGCAGGGATTGATAATCGTGCGGGTGTGGTGGTCGAGGTGTATGGGCAGGGATTGATAATCGTGCGGGTGTGGTGGTCGAGGTGTATGCTCCAAACAAAGTGTCGAAGGTCGTGTTGCACTGGACGATTTCAGTGTGGGAATTGCTGACCATGCCGACTTCCGGAGCCCCATGACTGTTCGCCGATGGTGTGGCGACCATGTGATGACAGTTTGTGGTGACCTTTGGTGATGACTTTTTGTGGCAACTGTGTGGTGATGACCATGTGTGTTGACTATGTGGTGATGACCATGTGTAGCGACCATGTGTGGTGACTATGTGGTGATGACCATGTGTAGCGACCATGTGTGGTGACTATGTGGTGATGTCCATGTGTGGTGAACATGTGGTGATGACCGGTTGCAGATGGTGTGGTGACGATGTGGTTATGACCATTTGGTGATGACTGTGGTGATGACTGTTTGTGGTGGTCACATGGTGCTGACCATTTGTGGTGACTACATTGCCAAAAATGTTATGATGGTGACTGCTTGTGGTGACCATGTGGTGATCATTGTTTGTGGTGGTCATGCCGTGATGACTGTTTGTGATGAACACGTGGCAAAACAGTGAAGAGCGTCGTAAACAATCTATGATTCACCAGTGCTGAGGTCCTGTACATTATTCACCAGTGCCCAGGTCCTGTACATGATTCACCAGTGCTGAGGTCCTGTACATGATTCACCAGTGCCCAGGTCCTGTACATGATTCACCAGTGCTGAGGTCCTGTACATGATTCACCAGTGCCCAGGTCCTGTACATGATTCACCAGTGCCCAGGTCCTGTACATGATTCACCAGTGCCCAGGTCCTGTACATGATTCACCAGTGCCCAGGTCCTGTACATGATTCACCAGTGCCCAGGTCCTGTACATTATTCACCAGTGCCCAGGTCCTGTACATGATTCACCAGTGCCCAGGTCCTGTACATGATTCACCAGTGCCCAGGTCCTGTACATGATTCACCAGTGCCCAGGTCCTGTACATGATTCACCAGTGCCCAGGTCCTGTACATGATTCACCAGTGCCCAGGTCCTGTACATTATTCACCAGTGCCCAGGTCCTGTACGTTATTCACCAGTGCCCAGGTCCTGTACATTATTAACCAGTGCCCAGGTCCTGTACGTTATTCACCAGTGCCCAGGTCCTGTACATTATTCACCAGTGCCCAGGTCCTGTACATTATTCACCAGTGCCCAGGTCCTGTACATTATTCACCAGTGCCCAGGTCCTGTACGTTATTCACCAGTGCCCAGGTCCTGTACATTATTCACCAGTGCCCAGGTCCTGTACGTTATTCACCAGTGCCCAGGTCCTGTACATTATTCACCAGTGCCCAGGTCCTGTACATTATTCACCAGTGCCCAGGTCCTGTACATTATTCACCAGTGCCCAGGTCCTGTACGTTATTCACCAGTGCCCAGGTCCTGTACGTTATTCACCAGTGCCCAGGTCCTGTATATGATTCACCAGTGCCCAGGTCCTGTACGTTATTCACCAGTGCTGAGGTCCTGTACATTATTCACCAGTGCCCAGGTCCTGTACATGATTCACCAGTGCCCAGGTCATGTACATGATTCACCAGTTCCCAGGTCCTGTACATGATTCACCAGTGCTCCGGTCCTGTATATGATTCACCAGTGCCCAGGTCCTGTACATGATTCACCAGTGCCCAGGTCCTGTACATGATTCACCAGTGCCCAGGTCCTGTACATGATTCACCAGTGCCCAGGTCCTGTACATGATTCACCAGTGCTGAGGTCCTGTAGATCCAGTTCGGAGCGAGTGCAGCAAGTTTTGAGGAATGACGCCCGAGGCCATGTGCGCCGCCTGCGGAAGCATATTGTGAGTTCTGCCAGCAAGGGTTGGGCCGGCGTCGGAGCTCTATGGATATGATTGGATCATTGGGGTAGGATTAGGGAGGGCCAGGGGCCATGGCTCCCACTTTTGATGTAAGTTTGACATTAATGCCATGGCGATGCATGGTAAGAACCAGTTCCAAAAGGGAGTTTTTATCCCACCCTCCACCCGCACCCACTTTTTGAGACGTCTCTACGCATCTGGATTGGAGGACTCAGCATTGATAAAGCTGTTGATCTGGCATACATTGGAGGACCCATCAATGCAAAAGCCGTTGGTCTGGCATACATTGGAGGAGCCAGTCCTTCGAGTCTCGTGTTGAAATCTGTCTCTGTCATCGGAGAGATCTGAATGAGAATGTGGGAGGGTGGGGGGGGGGGTAGCGAGCCTCTCCAAAGAGACAGGGTAAGAAACTTCGCGTACGGTCACGACGCACGGTCTCCTTCTCGCAGGCTCCAACGGCGCGTGCTCGGTGCACGAGTGGAACGGCAGCTTCTGCGGCCAGGCGGTGCGCTTCCGGATGACGTCAGTGTGCGGACACGTGATGTCGCTCGACTTTGTCGGCAAATACAACAACTGGGACCGCGTGGATCCGGTGAGAGCTAGCTGGGGACGGCCGGGACCGCGTGGGTCCGGCGAGAGCTGGCTGGGGACGGACGGGACCGCGTGGGTCCGGTGAGAGCTGGCTGGAGACGGACGGGTCCTGTGGACTGGGCAGGTGGGATCTGTGTAACTGGGAACGGGTGGACTCACGGAGCCGTAACATCTGTTGTTCAATGCCTGTGTGCAATCTGCATAACCCTCAGTTGGCCCTTCCGTATAACTAACTCGTCTTTCCGCTTTTCACAAGAATAGGGTTGGAGCGCGAACGCAACCTACCCCGCTAACAAAAATTGTACTCCCGAGTTACCCACATTTGGGGTAATCGCAGGGGTCAACCCAACCGAGGTGCAATGGAAGGGCCTCGCCCTGGGGGAACCGCCTTAGTGATCACGGTGTCCCCTGAGCCAGGTAAGTATGAGTTGTGCGCGTCCGATTTTCGCTTACACGGACATCCGATGAAACAGTATCACATCTTTTTCGCACATTACATCTATTATTTTGCTATTACAGCCACAAACTCCTCACAGCAATACACCATATAGGCATAAAAGATGAAAAGAAAGCGAAGCAACAAAATCTTGAGTCTGAACTATGCACGCGGAATATTTGGACATCGAAACATATTGCTAAAACGTTAAACGTCACTGCCCTCTACCGGTAGTTACTGTACTTGAAGTAGTCTGACTTGCCGGTGGTCGAAAATTTTGCATTGATCACGATGTTCATTTCAAACCGTTTTATTCACGTTTACAATTTACATGCACCATGCTCGCCGCATATTTCAGCCAGAGAACTTATTTGCAGCGATTACTACACACGTGACAGCTTCAGTATTCGGTTACACTGTATCACCAGGCCACTTCCCAATGACCCAGGTTACTGCCGTGATGTAGGGGGCAGCACCACTGCTGGCTCACGTTACACCAGCAATGAATGCCGTTTTTGAAAGGAGGTATACTTCACCGGTATATCATGTATGAACCCAGTCTCCCATTAGACAGCTTTATGCAGAAAGCGAGTACTATACGTAGTTCGGCATCAGGCTCAAAATTCGCTCACTTAGACATCTGAGGCCAATTTCACTAAAATCACACGCTGTGTATTCACACCGAATTCGGTGTGAATACACAGTTTGTGCTGTTATTTGCAAAGATGGCACTTCACTAACATCACGAGCTTACAAAACTACAAAATCCAAAGTACATCGTTTGATAGTCACAAACTACAGATAAATGTGTGTTATTACATCGTCTGAATTTCACCCGGGGCCGATTTCGCTATTGTTTTTGGACTCACACTGTTTGCTAACAAACAGTGTGATACAAATCACAAACTGTGTTAAATCACGTTTCACAAAGGTATTGCTCTGGAATGACACACATTGTAATTATGGCAGAGGCAAACTTCACTAACGTCACAAGCTGTGTATTGACACCGAATTTGGTGTGCTTACACCTTTAGGAAATCGTATTACCCCTCACATTTCCTTTGTATCAACAAGGGCGCTACATGACCGATGTATTCGATGCGCCCGAAAGCCCTAATAACTAACTAACAAGGTATTCAGTGCTAAATGATATACCATGGTTGATGCGCCCTAAATCCCAAATCACAAGGTATTCAGTCACCATCAGCTAACTGCCAGTCAGCTGTTGGTGACTTAAGTATTACATATCACTAAATATAATTACATAAATAAATAATATTAAATTTAATATAGTTAAATAGGAATACCTTAAGGTGTATTCACAGTTGGGCTCTGGATACCAAAGGTCCTGGGTTCGACACTCGCACCGCTCGGGCTATTTCCCAATCCCGTGGCCCGCCGGCGAAACAGTGTGGGCGGCGCCATTAGCCGTGAATGTGCAAAAAGCGCGTCGTGAACCACCCAATAAACAAACAAAAGTGTATTCACACCAAATTCAGTGTGAATACACAGCTTTTGATGTTTGTGAAATTGGCCTCAGTGGCCAATTTCACTAATGTTTTTGTACTCACACAGTTTGCTAACAAACAGTGTGATGCAAGTCACAAACTGTGTTAAATCAAGTTTCACAAAGGTTACTCTGTAATGACAAAAATTGTAGCTGGCAGTGGCCAATTTCACGGTTGTTTTTGTGGTGTCCTGAGCACAGCCCATCTAGCGGCCGAGTGAGGAACTCGGGGTTTAACGCCCAGCCGGGAGAGGGCTGATCCGGGGATCCCGGCCGGCCGGCGGGTAGTTATGTGGCTTGAGGAGTCGAGGGCGGACTGATGTCAGAGCGTCGGGTCGTGCCTTGCGTGGATACAATACTAAGTGCCTTGCCCGCCGCTGGTGCGTGTTTGTGACCCATCGGAAGAGGAAGACAGGAAGGGATAGAACAGTTTTTGTACTCACACAGTTTGCTAACAAAATAGTAAAAATTAGTTTAGGGGGGGCAAAGCCAACACTGAGGAGGCACTTTCCTCCACAAAAGTGTAAAACAACAAACACCCCTGGGCTCTAGGCGGGTAGTAGCTACCCTATTTACCTACCTACCTAGGTTTGTGTACTCGGGCCTTCCCAGAGGGCAGCCTTTTTTTTGCCAAGGGACGCCTTTTCCTCAGGGAGGTGCCTCTGGCAGAAAAAAATGCTAGGGGTGCACTCTAGCCCTCCCGGAGGGACGCATTTACCCGGCCGGAGGGGTGCCAACTTTTCATGGGGCGGAGGTACATGCCCCCAGCGTCCCCATTGTATCCCCCGTCTTGGGGGGGGGGCGGCATGGCCCCCTGAATTCATGAGAAGAACTAAACATAGCCATCTATTCAGATGTTTGGTTCTAGCCTGTAATGTCCCTCTTCATCCGACAATGAAGATTAGGTACATAGGTACCTGAAATAGTTTTCACTCTCGAAGTATAGGTTGCTGAGAGGCTTGAACACCCTTGCTGCTCGCCGCGGCGGAGCCTCCTCAAAAAGCAAATCAAATTCATCCATGTTTCCTTTACTGCCACTGCTCTCCACCAAAATTCACACAGCCTAGAACGTTTGTTATCGCAAGCGGTGTATTTGCCAATATTGTGGACACCCGACAACCTTGGTGAGATTCAGACGATGTAATAACACACATTTCTGTGTAGTTTGTTACTAACAAACGATGTACTTTGGATGTTGTAGTTTTGTTAGCTCGTGATGTTAGTGAAGTGCCATCTTTACAAATAACAGCACAAACTGTGCATTCACACCGAATTCGGTGTGAATACACAGCGTGTGATTTTAGTGAAATTGGCCTCAGATGTCTAACTGAGATAATTTTGAGCCTGATGCCGAACGTATAGTACTCGCTTTCTGCATAACGCTGTCTAAAGGGAGACTGGGTTCCTACATTATATACCGGTGAAGTATACCTCCTTTCAAAAACGGCATTCATTGCTGGTGTAACGCGAGCCAGCAGTGGTGCTGCCCCCTACATCACGGCAGAAACCTGGGCCATTTGGAAGTGCCCTGGTGATATATTGTAACGTAATACTGAAGCTGTCACGTGTGCAGTAATCTTCGGAAATAAGCTCTCCGGCTGAAATATGCTGCGAGCATCATGCATGTAAATTGTAAACGTGAATAAAACGGTTCGAAATGAACATCGTGATCAATGCAATGTTTTCGACCACCGGCAAGTCCGGTTACTCCAACTACAGTACCTACCGGTAGAGGGCAGTGACGTTCAACGTTTTAGCAATACGTTTTGATGTCAAAATATTCATCGTACATAATTCAGACTCAGAATTTTGGTTCTTCGATATATTTCGAGCTTTCATACGTATATGGTGTATTGCTGTGAGAAGAGTTTGTGGATGTAATAGCAAAATACGAGATGTAATGTGCGAAAAAGATGTGATATTGTTTCATCGGATGTCCGTGTAAGCGAAAATCCTCGGCGCACAACTCTGTACTTACCTTGCTCAGTGGACACCGTGAACACTAAGAATCACCCTATTTTCAACGGGTTTAAAAAGTGAGAATTTTTGACGTTACTTCAACTACAGTACCTACCGGTAGAGGGCAGTGACGTTCAACGTTTTAGCAATACGTTTTGATGTCAAAATATTCATCGTACATAATTCAGACTCAGAATTTTGGTTCTTCGATATATTTCGAGCTTTCATACTTATATGGTGTATTGCTGTGAGAAGAGTTTGTGGATGTAATAGCAAAATACGAGATGTAATGTGCGAAAAAGATGTGATATTGTTTCATCGGATGTCCGTGTAAGCGAAAATCCTCGGCGCACAACTCAGTTACCTGGCTCAGGGGACACTGTGATCACTAAGGATCACCCTATTTTCAACGAGTTTAAAAAGTGAGAATTTTTGACGTTTTTTGTTTTTTGTTTTTTGCAAAGAGCGTACCAACGTGCTTTCGACAAACAGCGTACAGTCAACAGCAGCTGATCAACAGCATGGCCCGTACCAAGCAGACCGCACGCAAGTCCACCGGTGGCAAGGCGCCGCGCAAACAGCTGGCCACCAAGGCGGCCCGCAAGAGCGCGCCGGCGACTGGTGGCGTGAAGAAGCCCCACCGCTACCGGCCAGGAACGGTGGCACTGCGCGAGATTCGGCGTTACCAGAAGAGCACCGAGCTATTGATCCGCAAACTCCCATTCCAACGGTTGGTGCGAGAGATCGCTCAGGATTTCAAAACTGACCTGCGCTTCCAGAGCAGTGCCGTGATGGCCCTGCAGGAGGCCAGCGAGGCTTACCTGGTTGGTCTTTTCGAAGACACAAACCTGTGTGCCATTCACGCCAAGCGTGTGACAATCATGCCCAAGGATATCCAGCTGGCTCGCCGCATCCGTGGCGAGCGCGTTCAAAAACGCAAGTTTGAGAAGCTGTCGGGCAGACGACTCAGTGACCGCCAGCTCACGACCTCCAACGATGCACAAATAGGAAAAGATAGGAAATGGATAGTCAACATGAGTGACCACACCATCAATGACGCCCAGGCCAGCGTCCTGTCTAAAGGGTTGAACTTTGCCATTGCGCCGAAGAAACCACCACTCATGTCCATTATCCCCGAAATAGAAGCGACATGTGAAAATCTCTCGACAGAAGAGGCCAACAACCTCAGAATTGAGTGTCACAGGATACTATCCCACCCACCCACAATTAAAAACAACATATCAAAAGAAGAATGGCTGGCTCTAAGTCTCTCAGAGATAACGACAGTATCATTATCCTACCTGCAGACAAAGGCAGAACAACCTGCATATTGAATAAGGAAGCCTACATACAAAAATGTGAAGAATTACTTCAAGATGAAGCTGTCTACAAAGTAGTGAACAGAGACCCAACCAACCAAGTCAACGACAAGATGATTAAACTTCTGAAACAGATAAAACAACAAGGCCACCTCACCGATCGACAATACCGTCATCTTCATCCTGGCACCAAAGGATCTTCACATCTACCGAGGTTCTATGGTCTTCCCAAGACTCACAAGACCAACGTCCCACTGAGACCTATCGTTTCCAGCATAGGCTCTCCCACCTACAAGGCAGCTCAGCACATCTGTAAAATACTCACACCGCTGGTAGGGCGTTCACATCATCATGTTGTGAACACAAAACAACTGGCACAAATTCTGTACCGCACCCAGCTACCGCCTGACTATGTGCTTGTTTCCTTTGACGTCACTGCCCTCTTTACTAGTGTACCTATCGACGAGGTGATTCAGGTGATTAGATCGTTGCTGGAGGAGGATATGACTCTAGGAGACCGTACGTGCATGACACCTACAGAGATCAGTAGCCTACTAGAGCTCATATTACGCACAACTTTCTTCCACTTCCGGGGAAAACACTTCCAACAGCTGTTTGGCGCACCTATGGGGTCACCGCTGGCCCCAGCTATAGCCAATATCTTCATGGAAAACTTGGAAAGGAGAGCCATGACCCTGGATCCGGCGCCATTCATATGGCACCGATATGTTGATGACATAGTAGCTGCGATGCGTCCTGATGATATACAGCCATTCTTGATCAGTTTGAACACTCTGAGCCCGTCAATCAAGTTTACAGTAGAGGTTGAAGTGGACGGTAAACTACCATTCCTAGACATGCTCTTAGTTCGGACATCAAATGGACGAATACAAAGCAGTGTATTTTACAAACCCACAGCTAGCGGACAGTGCCTAAACTATGGGAGTCACCACCTGCCGGCACAAAAACGCACCGTAATACAAGCGCTCGTCCAACGAGCACTGACTCTCTCGGCCGATACCAATGCACGGGATTCAGAATTTCAACGCATCAGAACCATGCTGAAAGATAATGACTATCCTACTTCACTGGTAAATAAAGTAATTAGGGACACGACTGAGAAACATACAGCAGACACCAATGATCAGGTCATAAGTTCTCAGGATGACAGGAACACGACTGTCAACACAGACAGGACGGAGAGGACAGACACCAGAGACAGTGCAGGTGGGACCAACAGAAACGACACCGACATCACAGAACGGCAGAGGGTAATGGTTTTGCCATACGTAGACGGTATATCACAAGCTCTTCGACGAATTAATGCCAAATACAATATCAAAACCTACTTTAAACCATACAAAACAATACGAAACCTGATCGTTCATCCCAAGGACAAAATCGACAGAATCAAACAACCAGGACCGGTGTATAGAATGACTTGCAAGGATTGTACGAAAGTTTATGTAGGTGAAACTGGCAGGAACGTAGAAGAACGACGTAAAGAACACAAGCGATATCTGACACAGCCACACAACTACTGGACTACACAAATAGAGGCCACAGCCAAACATAGCTTTGACACAGGACATACGATAGACTGGGACAACACCGATACACTTACATTTGACACGAGGCAAAGACAGCGAAGAATCAAGGAAGCAATATTCATACAAACAGAAACAAACCCGACGCTCAACAGAAATATTGGCCGATGTACACTGTTTCCTGGGTGGATACGCCTTTTAAAAAAGTGATAGATCGTTCTTAACGCAACATCACGGCCACATTTACAGTAGAACTCTACATATTTACAAATGTTATTAAACTTGAGCAACAATACCAACATCTCCACAGAAGGCTTCGCATCTCTTCTTCTCGTTTGTCATCGTGTTTTTCGGTCTCTGTCTCCATCTCCTCTCCATCTTTCTGTCTTTCTCTCTATCTTTATCTCTTCCTCTCCACCTTTTCTTGATGTCTCTGTCCCGCCCCCCCCCTCTCTTTCTCTCTCCCTCTCTCGCTCTTTCTCTCTCTCGCTCTCTATCTCTCTCTCTCTGCCCCAGTCATCTGTTGAACTGCTGCCTTTTGCCACCACCATGCATCGTTCCATCATCGGTCGTGTATATATAAATTGTACCCTGGAAGTGTTTTATCGTGGTGTTCACGTTTTGTGCAAATAATTCAAATGTGAACGTGATGTCATTTTTAACCTTACCGAAATAAATGAACTGACGACGATCCCGAGATGGGATCGAAACCGGTTTTCCTTGAAAACCCATTTTTAACTACGAGCTTCAACGAACAGTGATCGCAATTAAAAAGTGAGGTTTTGTGAGGACGCACATTTCTCTGTAAAGACTTCAGTTTCTTCGGTTTCTACATGAAACAGTTCACCTACCATACGAGCCGGGTCAGGTCACGCGGGTTTGGCCTGCAGTTGGCATTCATTGCATGGTTTCCTTGCATTGGCGAAAGTTAATAACGGCTGCATGTGGGATGGAACTTCCCGTAAATTATGGGAAGAGCATTGAGGCCAATCTCGGCCACGCCATGGGTCTATTGCTAAATTCTGACAAAAGGTGAGAGGGTAGCTTCCTCGGAAGAACATGCGTAGTTTCACTCCAGCAAAGAATCATGTTTCTGAAGGGATGACAGGGGGCGGCACAAGCCGAATGTTGAACCTTCACTTAACGTCTTCACGTTGGTACCGAGTTTTGTCCCTGGATCCCTGGATTGTACCAGCTATAGCATCTACTCAGGGAGGAAGAGACGCACAACCCCGCTGGAACATCCCACACATTGACATATCGTGGCGTCGGCGTCGTTAGGAAGGTGCGGCTTGACGCGCGCCAATTGCATGTCTGAAATATCACAGCGTCTGAACAAGCAGAGCTTCACAACACAACATCAACGACTGGTGAAGCGCACATGGAACCTACAGACACAGTTATGTCACGGGCAAGAGCACACCAATATGAAAGGAAGGCGGTGTTTTGAACCTACCATATCATACCCGCCGTCCAATCCAATTCACCTGCCGTCCGTCGAGGTCGGTGCATTGCCGACGCCAGGTCTCGATGACTCGGCGACAGGTTGGGTCACGGTTCCAGCGCTAACAACCGGAACTGGGTGACAATACGTCCCAGACCGTGGCACTACACGAACACCGCCACACCTTTGTGGGCACGTGCTCGGTTCCCCATTACCTTCACTGCACTTGGTAACGACTACTGTATCTTTGTTGTGACGTCGCGTCGTTGAGGCCTTCACTATCCTTGGTAACGACTACTGTATCTTCGTGGTGACGCCGCGTCGTTGGGCGCAACTTGACCTCATGCCTGTCGCCATACCCACAGTGTACGGCTACAGACTGACTTGTCCGTCAGTCCTCAGATTGTCGCTGTCCATCGCATTGGAGACCGATTATCGCAGACCGATGTACAGGCCGGCCCAGCCCTATCCACTGATCATAGCCTCACCACTCAAGGAACACGAGGGGACGAGAAGTCCGGGGGTACGTTGCCCGTCCCACAATCCAGAGATTGTCGGTTATATATATATCCTCACGCACAAGAAAAAGTAACATCCCCGATTTCCAATGCGGAATTATACAGAACTGCGTGCCTGACCGCCTGCGCCGACCTCCAGGCGGAGCTGTTCTCGGCGACCACCGAGAAGAAGGAGGCGTCGGCCAAGCTGCGCATGCCCGAGTTCCTGGCGCGTGAGGCGCACGGCTGCGACTACCTGGTGCTGTGGCTCGACTGTGACAAGGAAGGCGAGAACATCTGCTTCGAGGTCATCGACGCCGTGCGGGCCAGCATGAACCGGCTGCCCGGCAGACAGGTGTGACGTGGCGAGCTGGAGGTGTGGGCGGCCCGGTGGGGGGGTGTATGGAGGTGGGAGGTGGATGTGAGAATGAAGCTGGAGGTGAATGTGGTGTGGGGGGTATGTAGTGGGTGGGGGGTGTGATAATGGAGGTAAAGGAGGTGTGGACGGCCCGGTGGGGGGGTGTATGGAGGTGGGAGGTGGATGTGAGAATGAAGCTGGAGGTGAATGTGTGTGGGGGGTGGGGGGTATGTAGTGGGTGGGGGTGTGATAATGGAGGTGGAGGTGGGCGTGGGCCAGACTGCAAAGGAGGTGTGGACGGCCCGGTGGGGGGTGTATGGAGGTGGGAGGTGGATGTGAGAATGAAGCTGGAGGTGAATGTGTGTGGGGGGTGGGGGGTATGTAGTGGGTGGGGGTGTGATAATGGAGGTGGAGGTGGGCGTGGGCCAGACTGCAAAGGAGGTGTGGACGGCCCGGTGGGGGGTGTATGGAGGTGGGAGGTGGATGTGAGAATGAAGCTGGAGGTGATGTGTGTGGGGTGGGGGGTTGTGTGGGTGGGGGTGTGATAATGGAGGTGGAGGTGGGCGGGCCAGACTGAAGGGGTGTGGACGGCCCGGTGGGGGGTGTTGGAGGTGGGAGGTGGATGTGTGTGTGTGTGGGGGGGTATGTAGTGGGTGGGGGTGTGATAATGGAGGTGGAGGTGGGCGTGGACTGCAAAGCATGACAAACGGGCAGACGACACTCACCGGCCGCGGGGAAAAATCCGCGCCAGGGAGATAGAATACACGCATAAAATGCAAACAAAAATACAGGTAGGAAAATTAAGAGGCTTAAGGCAAGCGCCTTTTTTACATTGACCCTCCCCGTCTTTCCGGTCGTATCCTGACACCCCGTCTCGGGGTTCATACAAACCCCCCTCTAATCTTCAAACTAAGCGTCGCACGAAAACGAAAGAGGTTTCATCGGAAAGCGCTCGACGGGTAGGGCTAGAAACCACCCCCAAATTTGTATCCCCAAAAAGTGACGTCACTAGGGGGCCTAGGTTTTCACGACTTACATCATGTTTGGCACTGGGGAGTTCATTTTGGGGGAGATTTGATAAAACAATTTTTTGTAATCAGAAAAGGAAGGCGAAATCGACCGTAGCCATAAAATTTTTGCCGACCCAAAAACCAAGTTTTATTTTTTATTTTTGTCTTCAAAATTTGTACTTCAATTTTCCTTCATTTTTCTTTTTCGAATGGGTCGAATGGGTTGAAGTTTTCGAATGGGCCGAAAAACGGTGTTCGAAGTCATCTTGCTCTCATAAAAAAATGCTTACTTTAGCCAGGATCTTCGATTTTAGCTCTAATGGGCTAATATGCAAAACTAGAAAGTGATCATAAACAGACAAAATAAAAAATTACTCTGGTGCGTTTTGTTTCATCCCTAAGGATAAGCAAGCGCTGAAAGTTTCATTAAAATATCCTTATCCGTTAAAGCGTGACGACTGGTTGAACTTTTTTGGAGGGGACCTCACTTGGCCTTGACTAACTCGTTGACCCTAGATGATCTGACCTCAACATTTTGACACAACATGCCAAATTGATGTGGGAAAAGGTATGCCAAATTTCGGCGCGCTGCCTGGCGCCGTTCTTTCACTATCTGCGGAAAACCTTAGGGGGCGCATATGACACCCCCCCCGAGACGGCGCAGGTTGACACATCTTTTACATCGATTCAATACAAAATTACACATACGACATGATAAAAGCACCGACATCTCCCTGCACTTCCCAGCCTGCTATTTCGAACCACATAGGATACTGAACTGAATTTGGCAGTGTCATACTCTGCAGTCTGTGGTGTGGGTGTTGCAGTGGAGGCGGAGGTGGGTGTTGCTGATTAAAGAGGCCAACCTTTACGCTGCCGACCGGCTCGGTCCAGGTGCTCAGTGACCCAGGTTTTCATAGATCACAGTACCGGCAGCTTCGGAGTGAGTTTTGCGGTATCATGGACCCGCTGAGAATAGGTGGCTGCTTTTTCTCAGCACAGCATGTAATCGGACAATGCCAGACCACTAGAATAGTTTTAATGTAGACTTTAGCCATCCGCCTAATGATTTGCATTCTCATAGGCTTAACGCGATGCATTTGATAATTACAGTGTGCTATCATTTTTGTGCTGCGACCCAAGAACGGTTGGATACCAAGATGTTTTCATCAACCTGAGAAATCATAATTACCTTCCAGAGCAAGTGGTCAAGGGATAAGGTGCCCGTCTCCCAAGCGAGAGGTTGTGAGCTCGAGTCCCACCTGTGGCTACTCTTCGCCCGCGACCAATCGGCGTGAGATATTGTCGGCGCTATGTACCTAAAGCAGTCGACGCGTCGTAAAGTCAGCAACCACACATAACCAGCAACCTGCTGAGTTATGGTCGGTGCCGCTGCTGAGTTATGGTCGGTACTGAGTTATGGTCGGTGCCGCTGCTGAGTTATGGTCGGTACTGAGATGTGGTCGGTGCCGCTGCTGAAGTATGGCCGCTGCTAAGGTATGGTCGTGCAGAGTTACAGCTGCAGTGGTACCTCTGCTGCAGTGACATGGGTCGGTACCTCTGCTGCAGTGACGTGGGTCGGCATCTCTGCTGTAGTGACATGGGTCGATACCTCTGCTGCAGTGACATGGGTCGGCATCTCTGCTGTAGTGACATGGGTCGGTACCTCTGCTGCAGTGACATGGGTCAGGGTCGGCACCCCGCTGTAGGGCAGTCGTGCTGCAGACAGTGGTACCGCTGCAGTGACATGGGTCGGGCCCCCCGCCCCGGAAACTTGGGCAGCCACCCCACCTGCCGACACGGCCTGACCGTCAACGGCGTGTCGTCGTGTGTGGCCTGCGAACGCGGCGTGCTGGTGCTGGACCCCGCCTCGGCGCCGCACTGGAAACTGGGCTGCAACAGGTACGGACTCCACTGGGAGCTGGGCTGCAACAGGTACGGACTCCACTGGAATGTGGACTGTGACAGGTATGGACGCCACTGGAAACTGGGCGGCAACAGGTGTCGATCCCACTGTGAAATGGGCTGCAACAGGTGTCGATCCCACTGGAAACTGGGCTGCAACAGGTGTCGATCCCACTGTGAAATGGGCGGCAACAGTTTGGACTGCAGAAAGCGGCCGCAGTTGCAGGTATTTTGCGTTCAATTTGCTGCATCGTGCACTGTGGATCCGAGTAGACCTCCGGGTTCGCGGTAGCGCGGTCGGCGAGGCTTCGAACTCCTGGCCGTAATGTCATGGGTTCGAATCCCACAGTCGGCGGGATGACCGAGACCACCCGCGTGGGAGGTTGGTGACGTCACATAGTCTAGCAGTTTAAATCGTCACGAAATAACCCAATGTTGTTCCGAATTAATCGTAAATGAACCCGTGTAAATCTGTGTAGACGCGAGGCGAAGCCCTAAAGCAAGCTGTCCACTGCGTCCCGGCCCACAGCCCGCCGATGACTGATCCGCCGTCAGACATAGAGGTGACGTCACACACGTGTGCCCGGCAGGTGTGACGTCATCATCAGCCTGTTTGAGCAGGCGACGCGTGTCACGGTGCTGCCGACCACGTGCGACACGTGCGGCGTCTGCAGTGTCAAGGTCGAGTATAAACAGGTCAGTGGGCGGTGGCCCGACGATCTGTCCGCCCTGGAGGCCCTAATCGACCACTGAATGCCTCTGAGGCCGGTTCGGGTTAAATAGCCTCAAAGTAAACGCCCGAAAAAAAACATCGGCCTGGCCTCTTGCAAAAACGCTAGGGCCAAAAGCCCAATATCTCAACCAATCTATCTGACCCATCTCCGCCTATGGAGGTTCTGGGGGTGGTGCTCGGCCCGTGGTTCATGTGAAAATCCCGCACCAGCTTCTCCACCGTATCTAACACACAGGCAACACTAGTTCCCGTTATCTTCAGGCCTGTGCGGTGTTGTTGGGTACGGCACGGAACGAAACTTATAACTTAAAGCATGACAATTTGTTTCATGCAAAATTTCATCCCACCTTGTTTACATCAAAGGATGGAAATTGATGTGGTATGATGTGAGACAATAGACGTAAGCCCATCATTTAGTCTTTACTTACAATTCGGACGCCCAACCGAGGACGAGTTCTGACGCAGCTCCGAGTGCGATGGGCCGGCTGACGGCAGACCCCCCCCCCCGAGGTATCAGTCAGCGTTACGACTGCCGTGTTCGACAGAAGTCTCGCCTGCCCGACAAGGCGGCCGTGGCCGAGGGCTGCCTGTTCTGCACGCCGGGCCTCACGCCCCTGGTGCAGATGAAGCACGCCCAGCGGTCGTCTGTGAGGCCTCGCGGCGGCGGCCGGGGCCGGGGCCGGGGAGGCGGCCGTGGACGGGGCGACGACGGGCGGCCGCGAGACAAGATGGCCGAGCTGGCCGCCTTCTTCATGTGATGTCAGCTGAGGCTGCTCCATGTGATGTCAGCTGAGGATGCTCCATGTGATGCCAGCTGAGGATGCTCCATGTGATGCCAGCTGAGGCTGCTCCATGTGATGTCAGCTGAGGATGCTCCATGTGATGCCAGCTGAGGCTGCTCCATGTGATGTCAGCTGAGGATGCTCCATGTGATGCCAGCTGAGGCTGCTCCATGTGATGTCAGCTGAGGATGCTCCATGTGATGTCAGCTGAGGATGCTCCATGTGATGTCAGCTGAGGCTGCTCCATGTGATGCCAGCTGAGGATGCTCCATGTGATGTCAGCTGAGGATGCTCCATGTGATGCCAGCTGAGGTTGCTCCATGTGATGCCAGCTGAGGATGCTCCATGTAATGCCAGCTGAGGCTGCTTCATGTGATGTCAGCTCAGGCTGCTCCACACAGTGACAGGTCAGGCTGGTTTGTCAGATGACAGTTAGGTATGTGATAACCGCTGAACCTGTTTCATTTGGTGCCGGAACGGATCGTCTGGAGGGAGAAGTGAACAAAGCAGCCGGCGATAGCGCTTTGTTGGTGACGCTGTGGTGTTACAACACGACGCTGTGGTGCTACAACACGACGCTGCGGTGTTACAACACGACGGTGCGGTGTTACAACACGACGGTGCGGTGTTACAACACGACGGTGCGGTGTCACGTGCTAAGGCCGCGGCCCCTGCACAGGCGGACAGGTACACGGCTTACCTGGACTGCGTGGTGTGTGATAGCACGATGGCGTTATGGTGTGGTGTTGTATTGTGATGCGTACCAACACGTATTGGTACCATCAAGTAGACCACCAGTACGGAGCGTGGGCCGCACGGCCACACCCCGGCGGGTCACAGACCCTCCCGCTCCGTACTGTAAGCTGTTCAGACTGGGCACGACTCATGACTCGGGGTCCGTGTTTCTGCCGCAGCGTCCGTGCATAACGACTGACAGGCACCTTCACTTTCCGGAATATCCACAATTTATTGCACAAAACCAGTCGACAAGCTGTTGCTAGGACGCCCGTCAGTGACCGAGCCGTATCTACACTGTCAGATGCTGGTGAGGTGTTTATGTCAACAGCCAGCCTGAACACGTTTACTGTGTCCGGTTGGCCCTCCGACCGGGGCCTGACTGACCTGAGTGTGGACGGACGGAGTCGCCATACAGGGATAGGCATTAACGTCACGACACCGTGCACAGCCAACAGCTGTGTGGCGGCGGAACTAGTGCACACAGATCAACACTATATCACAGAATATAATGGTAACGCCTGTGTGTGTGCGTAAATAAATACTATGCCTAACACGTGGGTGAATACAACACAACAATGATGTACGTCGGCTGGTTCGTGTGGTGTGCGAGCCACCCAGCGCTGTTATCCGACCAGAAACACAGGTGCACCGCTCGCGCCAGCGTCTGACCTAACCTGACCTGCGGCAGCCTTCAGTTAGCCCAGGTGTCACCTGGGCAGCACAGCCGACACCACCACCACACCTGTCTACGTCACCACGAGTTTGCTGTGGGCACCACCACACCTGTCTACGTCACCACGAGTTTGCTGTGGGCACCACCAGTCCGGAGATCCCGATAGCAGCTGGCGTCGCACTTATCGGGAGATTGGGCTGTCCGCGGACTCCAGCGCAGACTGGGCGTTGGCGGAAGTCGTGCCCCGTGTACAGAACGAGCAGTCGGCTCTCTGGTCTAACGAAAAATACGTGTTCACAATATTACCACGTTCAACATTAGTCAAAATTTCCCGGTATTTACCCTGAATTTTACCCGACAAGATGTACCATGAGAACTACTAGTTTTATTTGAAGCGTGTCTGTTGACTTACTCGCCGCTACTTTCTTCAAACAAGCGACGGAGGACCGATTTGTGTGGACAGTGGTCGGTCGACCTTCGCCGGTAGGTGACGCGCGAGTTCGACGTACCTGGACTGTTAATTTAGCAGCCATCTGTCGTCACGTGCCGGCTCGGCAGCCTCCCTGTCACGTTCGTGTTGTGTCCGGCCGTCCTGTCAGTCGTGCCACCGTTTGATTCCGGGAGAAGCTCGTCGGTTTTCACGACTCTCAGTTGGTTCCGTTGCCATGTCACGTCCCCGTGTTGTGCTCAGTTCCATTTCCTTGTTTAACCTCGGGACACCGACCACTTGTCGCCCCCCTCACGTCATGTCAGCCCGCATATTGTCCTGCCGCGGTCGTGATGCGTCTCGAGTGGGAGAGGGCCGGCTCTTCCCGCCACCACGTCCACATCACCGCCGGAGGCGGGAGCTGACGCTGGCCGGCGGAGGCTTGGCCGGCGCCGGCGGCCTGGAGGTGCCCACCGTCCGCGTGATGCCCATCTGCCGGCGGTCACGGCCGTCACAGCAGTCACAGCAGTCACAGCCGTCACAACCCGTCACAGCAGTCACAACCATCGGCTCGTCAGTCTGCACGGAGACTAACATTTGTCCCGGCAGGTGACGCGTAGACATCCATCAGTGAGGGACAGCAGTCAAAGTCGACGGGGAAAATGGTATTTTTGATGCGATTAATTCCAGTCAATGCGCACAGGCCCCCAGCTAAATATCATCAGCGTCGGTGTTGAGTGGGCCACAGCCCCTATGACGTTCGCCGTCCATGGTGATGACGATCTTTGGGTGACCGATGCATATGTAATGCACCCACCACTACGCAGAGAGGCAGCAGGTAATAGCACATGCAGTACATGAGACAGTAGTTGGTAGTGCCATCAGCTTGTGGGGAACCACCAGTCTACGGGACACCGCAAGTCTATACAGCACCACCAGTATATGGGGCATCACTAGTCGATGGCAGATAGTAGCTGATCCCACGAATCTGAGGGAAGAGAGTTGTAGCTAACTGTTTCTGCAGACAGGAAAATGTCTGCAGAACACCTGCATGAAGGCGGCTCCTCATGTTGATGCTTTGTTTTATCAATCGCCAATCCTCATGAACCTCACCCTCATCCTCGTGTAGGGATAGTGGTAAGGTATCAGTGACCACAAAATATGTTATGCAAGACACGTCAATCTGAAAACGTCGACCCCTTTGACTCCATCAGGCCTGGAGATGGCTGAAGCAGCCACCTCCAGCCACCTGAGGGTGCGCCTGCTTCAGCCACCTGAGGGGGTGGCGGCTCCGTGGACTTGCCCCTCTTGTTCCAACGACAAAAACCATGTCCTACCCCAGAGAGCACCGGAGGCCAGAGGGCGGGTACAGAGGTGAGGCCACGCCTACCTGACGTCCCTGGTGGTGGGACCAGAGGGCGGGTACAGGGGTGAGACGACGCCTACCTGACGTCCTCGGTGGCGGGACCAGGCGGGCGCCAGTGGGCGGGTCGTCCCTGTGCTGACGCTGATCCGCGGCAACACTGACCTGCGCGACAGGTCACGTGGTTCTTATATCGCACTACGTGACTGTGACCGCACACCATGTGACTGTGACATCACACCACGTGACTGTGACATCACACCACGTGACTGTGACATCACATCACGTGACTGTAACATCACATCACGTGACTGTAACATCACACCACATGACTGTAATATCACATCACGTGACTGTCACATCACACCACGTGCCTGTGACATCACACCACGTGACTGTTACATCACACCACGTGACTGTGACATCACACCACATGACTGTGACATCACATCACGTGACTGCGACATGTGACATCAGGTTTTTTTTTGGTGTCTGTGACATCACAACGCATGACTGCACAACTATTTCAAACGGCTGCCATACCGGCACGCGTTACGTCTTTAAAGAACACGTCCAGAGCACACCTGCGTGCTGTACAACCTATGCAGTTGATGCGCTCCTAAACCCCGACAACAACAGTGCGCACCTCCCCCCCCCCGCGCCGCTCACCAACACAACACAGGCACTGTTATTGTTATTGTGGTTTAGGGGCACATCGACTGCACAGGTCATATAGCGCCCAACCACAGGCACTGTGATTCCCTGCAAGTACATTCGCTCCTGAGGAGAAACGTGGCATTGTTTTACGACACAGGCAGCCGCGCTCCTGCCGAACGTCGACAAACCGAGATCTGGGGGGCCACCCAGAACACGGGGGCGGCCACCGAGATCTGACCTTCGGCGGGCCTTCGGCGGACCTTCGGCGGGTATGTGTCACCCGTCCGGCCATCGGGTCGGTGATGAACAGTTCACCGGGTGAACAGTAGTGGCACCACTCTGCTACATCAGAGACTGCACTGGCCACCGGCCGCCTCTGCACCGGGTCCGACAAATCACATCAGCCGTCGCCTCCCGCCCACACTACCTGCAGATGGCGGCACGGGTGCGTATCATACTATCCAAAGTTCGTATCTTGCAAAGTTCGTAACTTCCAAGTTGGAAGTGAACTTCCAATTTGCAAGTTATGAACGTTGGAAGATATGAATTTGGGAAAATATGAACGCACCTCGGTGACACAGGAGCCTGGCACACAGACGGTATCCCAGACGACATCGCGGCACCTTGGTAGGGGGGGGGGCATGGCCAGCGGCCGCCCCAAGTCCTGTGGGTGTGTCTGTGTGTTTGTGTATGTGACAGGCAGTACCTGACGGCCGCCCCGGGTCCTGTATCTCTGTGTGTCTGTATATGTGACAGGCAGTACCTGACGGCCGCCTCGGGCAGCACCACCGGCGGCCGGCCAGCCGTCACAGCCGTCACGGCCGGCAGCTGTCCCCTGTGGCCGCCGCCCCGCCGCTCCGGTGACGGCCTCTGCTGGCGCCGCCTGTCCCCGCCGCCGCCGTACTGGGCGGGGGCGGCGGGGGCGGGGGCGGCGACGGGTGGCGCCACCACGGCCGGCTCCGCCGCCGGGTGGCTGTGTCGCCGCCCGCGGGCCGACGCCTCGCGAGACACAGACGTCAGCTTCAGGGACTCGGCCGACTCGGCACCCAGCTGTCGGCGGCAGGGAAATGGGTCAACAGGTCAATGGGTCAACAACAGGACAATGGGTCAATAACGGGTCGATGGGTAAACAGGTGAACAACATGTCAACAGGTGCACAACAGATCGATAGATCAACAATAGGTCAATGTGTAACAAAGTTTCTATGAAATGTACTTTTCGGCTGTCAAGCGAGTATACACTGACATAGTACCATGATGCTGTCCCGTACTGTAACCGTGTCACCCCGTAAGCCAGCCGACCTGCCGTGTCCCGTCACCGTAATGTGTCCAGTGTCTTTCCGTCCGGCCGGCCGGCGTCGTCGCCGAGCCGCCGCCGGAATTGGGTCAGCGCTGTCGGGGCTGTGACGGGCGTCGACCGCGCCGAGCCCCACAACAGGTGACGTGCACTTCCGTCGCCCGTTAGCCGCACGGAGGGCTAGCGGCTTGTGCCGGTCCCCCCCTCCCCGAGTCAGTCGCCGGGAGACAGTCGAGCGACGCGGGTCTGCGTGTGTCTGTTGAGTGACTGCCGAGTGACGCGGGTCTGCGGGTGGCTGCTGCGTGTGTCTGTTGAGTGACTGCCGAGTGACGCGGGTCTGCGGGTGACTGCTGCGTGTGTCTGTTGAGTGACTGCCGAGTGACGCGGGTCTGCGGGTGGCTGCTGCGTGTGTCTGTTGAGTGACTGCCGAGTGACGCGGGTCTGCGGGTGGCTGCTGCGTGTGTCTGTTGAGTGACTGCCGAGTGACGCGGGTCTGCGGGTGACTGCTGCGTGTGTCTGTTGAGTGACTGCCGAGTGACGCGGGTCTGCGGGTGACTGCTGCGTGTGTCTGTTGAGTGACTGCCGAGTGACGCGGGTCTGCGGGTGACTGCTGCGTGTGTGTGTTGAGTGACTGCCGAGTGACGCGGGTCTGCGAGTGGCTGCTGCGTGTGTCTGTTGAGTGACTGCCGAGTGACGCGGGTCTGCGAGTGACTGCTGCGTGTGTCTGTTGAGTGACTGCCGAGTGACGCGGGTCTGCGGGTGGCTGCTGCGTGTGTCTGTTGAGTGACTGCCGAGTGACGCGGGTCTGCGGGTGGCTGCTGCGTGTGTCTGTTGAGTGACTGCCGAGTGACGCGGGTCTGCGGGTGGCTGCTGCGTGTGTCTGTTGAGTGACTGCCGAGTGACGCGGGTCTGCGGGTGACTGCTGCGTGTGTCTGTTGAGTGACTGCCGAGTGACGCGGGTCTGCGGGTGACTGCTGCGTGTGTCTGTTGAGTGACTGCCGAGTGACGCGGGTCTGCGGGTGGCTGCTGCGTGTGTCTGTTGAGTGACTGCCGAGTGACGCGGGTCTGCGGGTGACTGCTGCGTGTGTCTGTTGAGTGACTGCCGAGTGACGCGGGTCTGCGGGTGACTGCTGCGTGTGTCTGTTGAGTGACTGCCGAGTGACGCGGGTCTGCGGGTGACTGCTGCGTGTGTCTGTTGAGTGACTGCCGAGTGACGCGGGTCTGCGGGTGGCTGCTGCGTGTGTCTGTTGAGTGACTGCCGAGTGACGCGGGTCTGCGGGTGGCTGCTGCGTGTGTCTGTTGAGTGACTGCCGAGTGACGCGGGTCTGCGGGTGGCTGCTGCGTGTGTCTGTTGAGTGACTGCCGAGTGACGCGGGTCTGCGGGTGACTGCTGCGTGTGTCTGTTGAGTGACTGCCGAGTGACGCGGGTCTGCGGGTCGCTGCTGCGTGTGTCTGTTGAGTGACTGCCGAGTGACGCGGGTCTGCGGGTGACTGCTGCGTGTGTCTGTTGAGTGACTGCCGAGTGACGCGGGTCTGCGGGTGGCTGCTGCGTGTGTCTGTTGAGTGACTGCCGAGTGACGCGGGTCTGCGGGTGGCTGCTGCGTGTGTGTGTTGAGTGACTGCCGAGTGACGCGGGTCTGCGGGTGGCTGCTGCGTGTGTCTGTTGAGTGACTGCCGAGTGACGCGGGTCTGCGGGTGGCTGCTGCGTGTGTCTGTTGAGTGACTGCCGAGTGACGCGGGTCTGCGGGTGACTGCTGCGTGTGTCTGTTGAGTGACTGCCGAGTGACGCGGGTCTGCGGGTGACTGCTGCGTGTGTCTGTTGAGTGACTGCCGAGTGACGCGGGTCTGCGGGTGACTGCTGCGTGTGTCTGTTGAGTGACTGCCGAGTGACGCGGGTCTGCGGGTGGCTGCTGCGTGTGTCTGTTGAGTGACTGCCGAGTGACGCGGGTCTGCGGGTGGCTGCTGCGTGTGTCTGTTGAGTGACTGCCGAGTGACGCGGGTCTGCGGGTGACTGCTGCGTGTGTCTGTTGAGTGACTGCCGAGTGACGCGGGTCTGCGGGTGGCTGCTGCGTGTGTCTGTTGAGTGACTGCCGAGTGACGCGGGTCTGCGGGTGGCTGCTGCGTGTGTCTGTTGAGTGACTGCCGAGTGACGCGGGTCTGCGGGTGACTGCTGCGTGTGTCTGTTGAGTGACTGCCGAGTGACGCGGGTCTGCGGGTGACTGCTGCGTGTGTCTGTTGAGTGACTGCCGAGTGACGCGGGTCTGCGGGTGACTGCTGCGTGTGTCTGTTGAGTGACTGCCGAGTGACGCGGGTCTGCGGGTGACTGCTGCGTGTGTCTGTTGAGTGACTGCCGAGTGACGCGGGTCTGTGGGTGACTGCTGCGTGTGTCTGTTGAGTGACTGCCGAGTGACGCGGGTCTGCGGGTGGCTGCTGCGTGTGTCTGTTGAGTGACTGCCGAGTGACGCGGGTCTGCGAGTGGCTGCTGCGTGTGTCTGTTGAGTGACTGCCGAGTGACGCGTGAATTTCGGGACTTCGAATATTTTCGGTTAGCGGCCTGTCTCTGAGAACTCCTGCCTGAACGCCGAATTCGTACGCTTGCGCGAGCTGCCGTGCTGACTAATATTACTTGCATAAAATATAGTGAAAATCGACGCGAACTTTGGACTGGCTATCGTGATGCGTGGTCGAAACCCTAGACTATCTACGCCTATATAGAGTCAAAAAGACTTCCTTACAAATGGGTCAACAACGGGTCAACAGGTTAACAACAGATCAACAGACCAACAACATATCGATAGATCAATAAATAACGGGCCAGTGGGTCAACAGGTCAACAGCAGAATAATAGATTAGCAACAGACCAGCAGCATGACAGTAACAGGCTAGCAATGTCTCACCAACGATACGTGGTAAAGCACAGTATACTTGCAGCAGAGAACACCCAACACGGGAAATACAACGGAATTGTTGCACCGCGGTTGGCGTTCACCTGTTTGTGAACACCCAGACGGCAGTCTCCAGGCAACGTCAGGTGGACAAACAGGACTCGCACGGCTTGTGTGCACGGAACTACTGCATGACCGGCACGTGGACAGCCAGAGGGCGTGGTGACTACATATCTAACTGTCATGGACACACACAGCTGGTAACCATGACAACTACACACAGGTGTCAGTCATAGACACTATCCACAGCTAGTATTGGTTATTGGTTTTTACGACACTTCGACCGTTGAGTCATGTAGCATCCACAGCTAGTAACCATGACAACTACACACAGGTGTCAGTCATAGACACTATCCACAGCTAGTAACCATGACAACTACACACAGGTGTCAGTCATAGACACTATCCACAGCTAGTATTGGTTATTGGTTTTTACGACACTTCGACCGTTGAGTCATGTAGCATCCACAGCTAGTAACCATGACAACTACACACAGGTGCCAGTCGTAGACACTATCCACAACAAGTAACCACAGTACCTACACACAGGTGTCAGTCATAGACACTATCCACAGCAAGTAGCCATGACAACTACGCACAGGTGTCAGTCATAGACACTATCGGCAGGGACTAACCATGGCAACTATGCACAAATGTCAGTCATAGACACTATCCACAGCAAGTAACCATGGCAACTACGCACAGGTGTCAGTCATAGACACTATCGGCAGGGACTAACCATGGCAACTATGCACAAATGTCAGTCATAGACACTATCCACAGCAAGTAACCATGGCAACTACACACAGGTGCCAGTCATAGACACTATGAACAGCAAGTAACCATGGCAACTACACACAGGTGTCAGTCATATACACTATCCACAGCAAGTAACCATGGCAACTACGCACAGGTGTCAGTCATAGACACTATCGGCAGGGACTAACCATGGCAACTATGCACAGATGTCAGTCATAGACACTATCCACAGCTAGTAACCATGGCAACTACGCACATATACCAGTCATAGACACTATCGGCAGGGACTAACCATGCTCATGCACATGGGAACAAGCTGCAAAGACAATACACAACTAACTCCAGTGACTACACACAAAGACCCGTCGTATCATAACCATAGCGACTATAAACGGAGACTAACCACGGTGACTACACTATATGGCTATATACAGGACCAGCAGCAACAACGCACAGGCCACTACCCAGTACCCAGAACACACAGGCATGGGTCGTGGGGCTATGCTTCCCGAACTCCTCGAGAAGCCAGACCATCAACCACAATCGTGGCGACTATCCCGTGGTGTGCCATGGCGGGGGTCGCGGCAGCTCAATCGGTAGGGCGCTGGACTCCTGATCGCAAGATCGTGTGCTCGAATCCCACAACTGGCGGCATTACCGAGACCACCGCGGCCAATCCGCGCGGGGCTGACGACGCTCTGTGACCTTCGACCAGCAGCTAAGGGTGTCGTAAGATAGCCGAAGGCACGCCATGGCATGGACGCTGCGGCGGCGGGGGGGGGCGATTGGGGGGGGGTGTCGCACCTGGAACACGGGCGCCATCTGGTGGACGTAGTCGGCCCACAGCAGCGACACCAGGCTGTTGGTCACCATGCTGACCACCAGCGCCGCCGGGTCGTCCACGGCCGACGGCAGCCGCGCCGGCGGCGGCGTCAGCGGGTCACAGCCGTGCGTGGCGAGCGTCTCCTCCTCAGAGTCAGCAGAGATGGGGGCCGCCTCCTCACTGGTGGGGGTCACAGGTCACAGGTCAGCGGGTCACAGCCGTGTGTGGCGAGCGTCTCCTCCTCAGAGTCAGCGGAGATGGGGGCCGCCTCCTCACTGGTGGAGGTCACAGGTCAGCGGGTCACAGCCGTGAGTGGCGAGCGTCTCCTCCTCAGAGTCAGCCGAGATGGGGGCCGCCTCCTCACTGGTGGGGGTCACAGGTCAGCGGGTCACAGCCGTGAGTGGCGAGCGCCTCCTCCTCAGAGTCAGCCGAGATGGGGGCCGCCTCCTCACTGGTGGAGGTCACAGGTCAGCAAGTCAGTGGGCTCTGGGTCGCCGCTCGGGTCCTGTCTGATGTCACGCTGACACACATCCTCACTGGGAAACCGGCGCTGCCTCCTCCCCTACCGGGACTGCCACCCTCACCTACCGGGCTGCCACCTTCACCTACCGGCGCTGCCACCTCCCCTACCGGGACTGCCACCTTCACCTACCGGCGCTGCCACCTCCCCCTACCGGGACTGCCACCCTCACCTACCGGGACTGCCACCCTCACCTACCGGGCTGCCACCTTCACCTACCGGCGCTGCCACCTCCCCTACCGGGACTGCCACCCTCACCTACCGGCGCTGCCACCTCCCCTACCGGGACTGCCACCTTCACCTACCGGGACTGCCACCCTCACCTACCGGGACTGCCACCTTCACCTACCGGCGCTGCCACCTCCCCTACCGGCGCTGCCACCCTCACCTACCGGCGCTGCCACCTCCCCTACCGGGACTGCCACCTTCACCTACCGGCGCTGCCACCTCCCCTACCGGGACTGCCAACCTCACCTACCGGCGCTGCCACCTCCCCTACCGGGACTGCCACCTTCACCTACCGGCGCTGCCACCTCCCCTACCGGGACTGCCAACCTCACCTACCGGCGCTGCCACCTCCCCTACCGGGACTGCCACCCTCACCTACCGGGACTGCCACCCTCACCTACCGGGACTGCCACCCTCACCTACCGGCGCTGCCACCTCCCCTACCGGGACTGCCACCCTCACCTACCGGGACTGCCACCTCCCCTACCGGGACTGCCACCCTCACCTACCGGGACTGCCACCTCCCCTACCGGGACTGCCACCCTCACCTACCGGCGCTGCCACCTCCCCTACCGGGACTGCTACCCTCACCTACCGGCGCTGCCACCTCCCCTACCGGGACTGCCACCTTCACCTGCCGGCGCTGCCACCTCCCCTACCGGGACTGCCACCTTCACCTACCGGCGCTGCCACCTCCCCTACCGGGACTGCCACCTTCACCTACCGGCGCTGCCACCTCCCCTACCGGGACTGCCACCCTCACCTACCGGCGCTGCCACCTCCCCTACCGGGACTGCCACCCTCACCTACCGGGACTGCCACCTCCCCTACCGGGACTGCCACCCTCACCTACCGGGACTGCCACCTCCCCTACCGGGACTGCCACCCTCACCTACCGGCGCTGCCACCTCCCCTACCGGGACTGCTACCCTCACCTACCGGCGCTGCCACCTCCCCTACCGGGACTGCCACCTTCACCTGCCGGCGCTGCCACCTCCCCCTACCGGGACTGCCACCTTCACCTACCGGCGCTGCCACCTCCCCTACCGGGACTGCCACCTTCACCTACCGGCGCTGCCACCTCCCCTACCGGGACTGCCACCCTCACCTACCGGCGCTGCCACCTCCCCTACCGGGACTGCCAACCTCACCTACCGGGCTGCAGCCTTCCACTATCAGAGATGCCAGCTCTTACTGGGGATGTCGGGCTTCCTTACCGGGCTGCCAACTTCCCATTCCGGGGCCACCGACTTCCCTCACTGGAGCTGCCACCTTCTCATACCGGGACTGTCGACCTCTGCCGAGGTTTCTACCTTCCCCTACCGCGGTCAATACCTGTACCGGACATTCCCCACCGGGAAACTGCAGTTGTGACGGAGTCCCCATCGGGGAAACTCCGGTTAGAGGGAAGACGAAATCATGTGTCCTGTATACTAGTCACAACACAGCAAATGGGCCCCGCAATTCAATAAAGCCAGCCTCACTTGCTGACTTGCTTACCTGACTTACCTGCATAAACGCATGACAACATCACCGCACATTTACCAGATACTAACGGTTTCCTCTACACTACAGTATACTGTTCAGACATCCTACTCTCAAACGAACTGGACTCATGTAGAGTTTACCAGATGCTAACATTTGTGTCTACACTACAGTACACTGTTACCCAGAAACCCACCCTCAGACGAACTGGAATCATGCAGAGCTTCTCGTCACTTCAAATCAAAGGTCTTACTGCACTATGAAATAAGAGACCATGAACAGAAACCTTCAAGATTCGACAAGCTGTGAAGCTCAAGCGCAAAACATTGCACATGTTTTGCAAGATAATAAAGAGTCAAATACCGTTTGCTTGCAACGGTGCCAATACCTCACAGCGGTGCCAATACCTCACAACGGTACCAATACCTCAGCGGTACCAATACCTCACAACGGTACCAATACCTCACAACGGTACCAATACCTCAGCGGTACCAATATCTCACAACGGTACCAATACCTCTCAACTGTACCAATACCTCACAACGGTACCAATACCTTACAACGGTACCAATACCTCACAACGGTACCAATACCTCACAACGGTACCAATACCTCACAACGGTACCAATACCTCACAACGGTACCAATACCTCAACGGTACCAATACCTCACAACGGTACCAATACCTCAGCGGTACAAATACCTCACAAGGGTACCAATACCTCACAGCGGTACCAATACCTCATAACGGTACCAATACCTCACAACGGTACCAATACCTCACAACTGTACCAATACCTCACAACGGTACCAATACCTCACAACGGTACCAATACCTCACAGCGGTACCAATACCTCACAACGGTACCAATACCTCACAACGGTACCAATACCTCACAACGGTACCAATACCTCACAACGGTACCAATACCTCACAACGGTACCAATACCTCACAACGGTACCAATACCTCACAACGGTACCAATACCTCACAACGGTACCAATACCTCACAGCAGTACCAATACCTCACAACGGTACCAATACCTCACAACGGTACCAATACCTCACAACGGTACCAATACCTCACAGCAGTACCAATACCTCACAACGGTACCAATACCTCACAGCGGTACCAATACCTCAGCGGTACCAATACCTCACAATGGTACCAATACCTCACAACGGTACCAATACCTCACAGCAGTACCAATACCTCACAACGGTACTAATACCTCACAGCAGTACCAATACCTCAGCGGTACCAATACCTCACAACGGTGCCAATACCTCACAGCGGTACCAATACCTCACAACGGTACCAATACCTCACAACGGTACCAGTACCATCACATTAATTTGGTGAGGCCATACTCACTCAACGGGTCCGTCTTCGGTGAGAATCATCACTGGTACCACGGCCCTGTCGGCCGGGCGACCGGGCAGCACGGGCTCCTGGTGCCCCAGCAGTCTGGGGGGGCGAACAGTCATCAACACACCCACAACACAGGCTCCTGGTGCCCCAGCAGTCTGGGGGGGCAACAGTCATCAACACACCCACAACACGGGCTCCTGGTGCCCCAGCAGTCTGGGGGGGGGGGGGCAACAGTCATCAACACACCCACAACACAGGCTCCTGGTGCCCCAGCAGTCTGGGGGGGTGCTCAACTTCTTCCTCAAGTTGGGGAGCACCCATAACACACTCAGAACACCACTTATCTCTGAAGAGCATTCACCTCAGACTGGAGAGCATCCATAACACACTCAGAACACCACTGATGGGTAATCTTCCAAATCCGAGGAGCCCACACTCCAGACCATGGGGTGTTCATCGCGTACCAGCCAGTATTGGCCATACACCGAGACGGGCCTGCGCTCGGCTGAGGACCGCCCACTCCATCGTGGTAACGCGGGTGTCGGTTTGGCTCTGTAACCCGCTACATGACCGCCATGGCTACATAGTGCCCCACATATTCGCTCAGTCAAGCGTTGGGATGCACCTTTAAGACAAGATAGGTAATAGTTCTGGAGGACTTGGGATAGCGAACGGAACCAGAGCCGCATTCAGCTGATTCTTCACTTCAAAGTATGCCCTGAGTGAGCTACCTGAGGTGTAAGAAGCGCGAGCTCACCTGAGGTGTAAGAAGCGCGAGTTCACCTGGGGTGTAAGAAGCGCAAGCTCACCTGAGGTGCAAGAAGCGCGAGCTCACCCGAGGTGTAAGAAGCGCGAGCTCACCTGAGGTGTAAGAAGCGCGAGCTCAACTGAGGTGCAAGAAGCGCGAGCTCACCCGAGGTGTAAGAAGCGCGAGCTCCAGAGGCACACCGTCGGCCAGAGCCGGCGACACCGACTCGCTCGCCTCGCCCTCGAACAGCAGACGGTCGGCCTCCTGCAGCAGCCGCTCCACCTCGGCCGTCGACTCGCGCTCAAACTCCTGCAACGGCGGTCAGCCGGTCAACTGTCGAGACTGCGGTCACGCCGGTCAACTGTCGAGACGGCAGTCACGCCGGTCAACTGTCGAGACGGCAGTCACGCCGGTCAACTGTCGAGACGGCAGTCACGCCGGTCAACTGTCGAGACGGCGGTCACGCCGGTCAACTGTCGAGACGGCAGTCACGCCGGTCAACTGTCGAGACGGCGGTCACGCCGGTCAACTGTCGAGACGGCGGTCACGCCGGTCAACTGTCGAGACGGCGGTCACGCCGGTCAACTGTCGAGACGGCGGTCACGCCGGTCAACTGTCGAGACGGCGGTCACGCCGGTCAACTGTCGAGACGGCGGTCACGCCGGTCAACTGTCGAGACGGCGGTCACGCCGGTCAACTGTCGAGACGGCGGTCACGCCGGTCAACTGTCGAGACGGCAGTCACGCCGGTCAACTGTCGAGACGGCAGTCACGCCGGTCAACTGTCCAAACAGACAACTTCTGAGGCGAAGTCACGGTCTAAACTTCTTAAACGGGACGCCCATGCCAAAGCCCAGAACAAACAAACAAAAAAGACTCCCCATACAAAATATCCTCTAAAAAGCTCGCCAATCCACACAACAAACAAAATTCACTAGATAAAAGAACTATTTAATTTTCACCAAGTCAAACGAAAATATTCGCAAGCGGTAGAAAGCGTCCTCGGTGCAATAACGCTTCCTGGCCGTACCCCTCTTAAGAAAATCCTGGCTGCGCCCCTGATCACAAACAAAGTGTCCTATTACCTTCCCTGGGACAGCTTAGAGTTGTGTGTCAATCTGAAAATATACTTTCCCGCCATACAGTCAACCCTGCTTTCCTCTTATATCTTATAAATATTGTGTGATGCGCAGCTCCGGTTAGACGAGCACACGTCAGTGGATGTGATCGACACTCACGTCATCTCCCCAGGACAGCTGCGACACTCACGTCATCTCCCCAGGACAACAGTGACACTCACGTCATCTCCCCAGGACAGCGGCGACACTCACATCATCTCACCAGGACAGCGGCGACACTCACATCATCTCCTCAGGATAGCAGCGACACTCACGTCATCTCCCCAGGACAGCAGCGACAGCACCGACTGGGTCCGCGGCGTCTCCTCCGCCTCCGGCACATCACCGTCCGAAAAGGCCGACCTGCGCAGGGCAGGTCAGGTCAGGCTGGAAACACCAACACATGATCTCTACTAATGACACACATTTGCAGCATTAGCGGGAGTGGTGGAACAATGCGCACCGCGGGGGAAAGGCTCAGAAGAGTAAGTAAATCAGTGGTTGGTTGGTTATTCGTTTTACAACACGTCGACCGTTGAGTCATATAGCGTCGCCAATCTCTCACGCCGATTGGTCGCGGGCGAAGAGTAGCGACAGGTGAGATTGAACCCACAATCCTTCGATTGCGAGACGAGCATCTTACCCCTAGACCACTCGTCCTCAAGTAAGTCAGTGGTAAAATCGACAGACTTCGGTACGAATGGAAACCATAACAGAAGTTGACAAGGTGCCCACTGCTGATGGGCCGATCCCACAGTCCACTGTTGATGGGCTGATCCCACAGCCCACTGTTGATGGGCCGATCCCACAGCCCACTGCTGATGGGCCGATCCCACAGCCCACTGCTGATGGGCCAATCCCACAGCCCACTGCTGATGGGCCGATCCCACAGCCCACTGCTGATGTGAGTGTTTCTTGTTCACGTGAAGCTCGTGCTGATGCTCACACGTCGCCACCGTCGGCAAGGACGCCGCAGTGTTCAGAGATCTACTCAAATGTGATGCTAGCACAATGAGGCCCCGAGTGGTATACAAGCCATCTAATGTCTGGAGTTTATGTAGATAGACATCTAAGTAACTACCTATTTTACAAACACCAACAAATACAAAGACGACAAGTGACAAAATTGTACGTGGGAGTATGTCATCATGGTATTGTAGATGGGAGGTGTCATCATGCTATTGGAGGTGAAGACGACTGGGACGTGGCCCCTTCCTGTGGCCCTGAAATTCAGGAGATTATGTGGAAAACGACACCCATCAGGAACTTGGGTGTACGAAAAACCAAATCCACTTCAGGAAAAACAAATTCCCGGCCACTGCACTGCGGGCCGTCAATGTGCAGAGCTCGTGTGATGAGACACTCGTGATGAGGCACCTAACATAACCCAACCCAACCTAACCTAACCTAACCAATTCCCAGCCACTGCACTGTGGGCCGTCAATGTGCGGAGCTCGCATGGTGGAACACTGTCGTGATGCACCAGTCTCGCCACCAGGGGGCGCCGGGCACACAGGCGCCCTCTCCAGCACTGCCTCACATCGTAACTTGGGAGTGTACCAATGTGTCACTGTGTGCACGAATGTGTGCACGTCCACAGACAACTCGATGATACCGCATACCCGATGTCGTCGCGAAGAAACCCCAGCCCGGAGTCGTCGTTGTCGGCGTCTGGCGGCGGTCCCCGGAACCCCAGCTTCTCCAAACTGTCAACAGATGGCTTGTGTCATTGTTTAGATCTCACAGCAGAGCTCCTACTTCATGTAATGGATGTTGGCAGATGAGAAAAAAAAACTTTATCTAGTTTTAACTTTTTTGGGGGGTTAGCAGATAGGGTTAAGGGCTGATATGAGTTTTTGTCTTTAAATTTGCTGAATGAAAATATGCTGACACTTTGAGATTCAGAGAGGAATGGCAATGTTCAATTAATCAATATTAGCAATGCAATATATAAAAAATCATACATGGGCCAACTAACAGGCTTATTGCAGGATTCAACACAAGTTTAGGTGCAGGTGGTGTGTGCTACCAATGCCAGTCTCATTAAATTGCGAAGCTAATTTGCATGCAAGAAACTGCTGAGGAATAAATGTGGCAGTAATGTAAAAATGTGCCAGAAAAGTGTCATAGCTAAAATGTGACAGCAAATGGTAGGGGCAAGGTAGGGGCATGGTAAGGGCAAATGGTAGGTGTAGTTCTTTGGAGGGAGCTACAGCAAACTGATATTATTGGACTGGGAGAAAATGTATGGGGTAATAGGCCAAGTGATATGGGAGGGAGCAAGGGGTCAAGCATCCATATGTGGGTGCATTAATGCAAGCAGGACATTAATATTTTAAGAACAATGTCAGGCACAAACTGTAGTACCAAGCACAAGCACAGTCAACATGGTCTCCTGTCATAAGGTCTGGTGGACAACTGCAGGCAATCACACCAGGCTCTGGCTAGCAGCCTGATGAGACATCACAACTTGCCACATCGTTCTGTGGCTTTTGGCTCAGCAAGTTACAGCACACAGAGTGTGCCGACCATCACTGCAGATTTGTGTGGTTTCAAGGTCACTTCAACCACATGAATCTCAAGATAAATAGTGATATGACACCTTCTCATCAGCAGTGAATCACAGGATATAGGGGAAGAGGCGGGGGGCGGGGTCTGAACACTTAAGGCATCATGCAACAAATAGCTCTACTGCTGCTTTTGTATGGTCAAACTGGTAATTGTACTGTGTATGTTGAACACAAAAATGTACAAGCTATCCATATTCAAACAGTTCATTTTGATGAAAATCCTAAATCCTAAAATCCTAACCACTTGCAAAGAGCAACTTTAAAATATATAATTATTTTGTAGTGGTGTACTCTGTATTCTGAACATGAAGATGTTGTGCAGGATTACTTCACTGTAGCTCTTGTGGTACAAGTTATTAGTAGCCACTAAAAATACTGGTATAATTGCACAACAAAAAATATATCAGGTCACTTACTTATGGTTTTCTTAAGCTGACTGCTCTTGGAAGCATACAAATTGTGCCTGTGGACTTAGCTAGCTCAGTACACAGAGAATCGGTAGAACTATGTGATCAGACCACTGTATTTTGGTAGAGAAAGGTCCATTGTTTATGACTGTCTCAATCTTTGTGTTATTTATGTGCTGAATGTGACATGGAAGACATCCAAAGGTAGGTGTTTGGGAAACAGAATATGTTTAGATGCCTCGCCTCCCTCTTCCCTTCAGCAAGAGCATGTGGTTGAAGCTGCTGACATCTACCATCAGAATAGTGGACATCTACCTGCTGCTATATGCTACCTGCATCTATCTTCTGACATCCACTGTCAGATCATTTGGGGTAATGACCAAACACTATGTAATATGTGTCATGACTGAACATGGGGTTGCAGAACATGAAGTGGCATAAATGAGATGCTCGGAAGAATAATATCCTTACTTCCTCCTGGAACATGGCATGTTCATCTCATGTGCACAACATTCCAAATAAGTGGAATCGCTTTCAAAAACTTCATATAAATCTGAAAAGTAAGTTGACATTAGCATACATTATACAATAAAACTATGATAATGGATGAGCATGCTACAAATGCAATAAAAGAAGTCTTCTGATAAAACATATACCCATATCAGCAGGGTGGGAATTAAGGCACTTCTTAAGATATTGTATCTCTGAAAACATTTTTGCACTCTGTGTTCATACTGGATAGGATGGGCTTCACATGTACACCAACACAAATGTGGGAACAAAGATATCAATAAAAACAAACAGAATGGCACCCAAAAATGCTGGTTATTCCACTTATGGTCACCACTCAAACTAACCACTTTTTGCAGCAACCAGCAGCCAGACCACAACTTCACACACACCATCAATCTCAACCACTGGAATTGCCGACAACACGCCAACAGCACTTGCAAGATGGTGTGCATGTGCACTGAGTACAATGTTCTCTGGCTCTGGAACCACGTCTTGGAAAACCTGTGTTCCTGCCACCCATACAGTGGGAAAATTTGACAGTTTTAAGAGACATCATCCGGAGTCCCGGAGGCCACCAATCAGAATTGGCTGCGTTAGCATTTTCTGTTCTGAAATCTGTCTGTCAACCAATCAATGCAAGGTATTTTGTATATGATGTCATAGCCATTAGTAACTTTGAACACATGGTTAACAGTGTCATACTGCCAACACAAGAACTTGAGTGATCCTTTGCTTTGGTCACATCCAACTGTGGCGTATCGGGTAGCGAAGTTGCATTTATATTATGTGGGAAATTGGCTGGATAGGTAGGCTGCACTCTGAGCTGAGGGTGAAATGTGAAGTATTTTTGTTTGTTTTTCATATGGCTAGCCTTGTACCAAGACCAACAGTGAAAGGAATGTGCATTGCTCCTGTGAGTTATGAGAAACGAAACAGTGCTGATTATTACGGGTCACTACCGGGCGGTGCCATCCATTGTTAACTTCTTTGTTCCTGTTTTGACATTTTATTTGACCAAAAATGAGAATGATATTACTTATGCATATTATGTAGATACTGATTTAGTTTTTCTGGTTGGCTACTGGTAAGCAGATTCCATGCATAAAAAAATAATGTCCATGAAAATGTACTCCGGAAGAAATCTGTATGCACTCCGACTCCCAACCCAGAAAGTAAGTTTCACACTTTGCAGATGTGTTGACTTTAGAAAATGTTGGAAAGGCAAGGGAACATAATGGAAAGGCAGGGATAGTGTGCTAGCATAAAGTGACTGGTTCAAATTGCTCTTTCTTTGTTTGTTTGAACACCACGCACATTTTTCACCACCCTGGCCATCTTTTTACCATTATCCCATGACATTGTGCTATGAATAGCCATTGCATATGTGGATGTCCCAGGGGATATCAAATAAATAAATAAATAGATTAGTAAAATGTAACAAAAGCTGCTTGGTACTAGGTACCTCCTTCCTACCTTTTGGATATGGATGAAAGCTTATATTGAGCTTGGTAGGTAGGTACCTAGGTTGGTATCTTGGTAACTTTTTACTTTCCGGCATAGCAATTTCTTCCTATGCGAATAGTGTAATCTACCTGTTTAAATGTTGGTTTAAAAGCAAACAGCATGTGGGGAACAAGACATAAGCAATGGCACTGCATTTATTACCTGGAAATGATATAAACGTCGATAAATACACCCGAACCGCCGACAATTTATTTACTTCTACGAGAGCCAACTGTAGCATACGCGGGGAATCTGCCGCATGATTGCTGGTCCATGAATGCCAATGAAGAATTTAGCCCAAATTTTACCTACAGCGCACACATGCGCACACCCAAGATACCTTTACTAGAAGGTAGATCGAAGTTTTCCTTCAAGCCCGCAAGACGTCATCCAAAGGTTTTTTAATATGGTATCAATATGGTTGCAGACGACTTTCCTCAAATCATACGCAATAGTTACTTTTATTTTTGGTCCTCTAGAAGCAAATATGTTTATGTTCCGCTGACTGAGTTATTAATCTTGTCCTGTTCTTTCCAGTGAACATTTGTTCCGACACATATTTTTATCATGCATAGGCAAGGTTGGATTTGTGCATTGTATTATTGCATGTTGAGAGGAATATTTTGTAGTCATCCAGTATGGAGAATATTTTTGTTCAAACCTTATGCATCCACTCAATTTGCACCCACTTTCGGTGAATTTTGAGCACTTTTACTTCATCACAGCAGCTCATTGTCAAACATAGGAGGTGACTTAGGAGATTCAACCTCCAGATGAGAAAACAAGAAACAATTTTCTGGAGAGGATAGTGTTCTGAATTCCAAAAATCCAGGAGCAGCCTATTTTTCCAAACATGTACCTACCTACCTACATTGACATACAACAGTCATTGCAAACATAGCTCTTTTTGGCCCACCAAACCCCAGGCAAGGTGAATTATTTCTTTATTTTTTTTTAATGAATTATTAAAAAAAAAAAAAAAAAAAAAAATTTATTAAAAAAAAAAACAAATCAAAAAAAAAACCCCCCAAAAAAAAAAAAAAATAAGAAGAATTTTTCTAAAAAAAAATAAAAAAAAAAAAAAAAAAAATTAAATAAAAAAAAAACACATTTTTATAACAATTCTTACACTATAAAAAAAAAAAAAGCACTGGCGGATCTAGCCGCTCGGTTTGGGGGGCTAAACTGGGTCTCCAGGACTTGCCAACCGGGGGGGGGGGGGGGGGAAGCGATGTTGGCGGGGCGTTTGTCGTCGACCGGGGGGGGGGAAGCAACGTAGACGTGGTGTTTGACGTGCTGACCTGGGGTAGGGTGCGAAGCGATGTGTTGTTGTCGACCATGGGGGGGGGGGGGAAGCGCAATGGGCGGATCCAGTCACTGGTTGGGGGGGGGGCTCCGTACCAGGAGCCGATACGGGAGCCGAAGCAGAGTCAGGGGCCGGTGCATGACCGGTGGCAGGAGCCGGTAAGTGAGCCGAAACAGAATCAGGAGCAGGGACTGTAATCAGACACAGGATATAGTCAAAAGGATGTTAATATCGCGAGAGCGTCCCACAGTCTTCAGTCTGTCATTAAATAAACATTTACCTGCACCACGACACATTCAATATTCATAAATAAAAGTACATTACAAAAGGAAAATTCGCAATGGTCTAAAGAAGTTAAATATTGACTGAATTTGAACAACATCAATACGCGGAATGTCTTTTCGGCCGGTATCAGCCAGTTACGATGTACACCGGAGCACATTGCACGTGCATGGTGTTCCTGACTTGAGGCCAATCACAGCCATGCAGTTATCTGAAAATATGACCCTGTATTTAAATAGGCAGACCTATATGCATATATATATATATATATATATATATATATATATATATATATATATATATATATATATATATATATATATATATATATATTTATACATATACATTAAGAATATCTAGGCCAAAGTTATGTTGTATCTTAATGTTTCTTGTAATAACATTAACCCTCGCACTCCGGACGGGGGGGGGGATGGTCATTTTCGCACCACAGCCGTGAGGTTTTTCCACAGTACCTAAGTGCCGAACACGCACAGATAATCGGCTGAAACTTTGCATGCGTTCTAGGAATAGCCGATGTGTTGGTTCAAACTTTATGTTTGGGTGATCCAGGTTCACCGAGATATTCGACGTTAAATTCGGATTTTGCTTCTCAAAATGAAATTTGTATTCATCTTTTCAGGATTGTCTGTAGGAAAACCAATAAGAGGTATCGAAAAACCAATGGCATATTCTCGAAACCAATGGCATATTCTCGATAAGCAATTGATCAAATACAATTTGAAAAATAGTCCAGATCTGTGTGACCTCGAACAAGGCGAGGATACGAGGTCAATTTGACAATTTTTTTGTCGAATTAATAAAAAATTCAACATCCGTAACGTATGTTATAGAGCACTATCGTATCTATCAGTGTACAAATATCAGCTTCAAATCTTATACTGCGGTTCCGTTTTTATCAATGAAAACGTAGCCGGGGTTCACACTTTTACCGCGCTGCGTTGGCTGCAACTGAAGAAGCGGTCGCGGCCCGAAACTAGGTTGCTTCCACTCCAGCTGGACCGTGAACTATCAGACATACAATGCAACTTTTTATTTAATATTAGAAGTTCAATAACAAGGTAAACGATGCCGTTTTCCGTATCTTTCCATATGGCGTATAACAAAAGTTAGTGGGGTCAAATTGACCCCCCAGTGGTGCGTGGTGGTGAAATCTGCTGGGAGTACGAGGGTTAATAACTATTAGGGCAAAGATAGTTAGTTATGTACCTAATTCTTTCTGGTTTTTCTAACAACTTTCAGGAAAGAAAAGTATTACATAAGTTGCATTAAAATAGTTAAGGTCAGATACTCAAAATATGTTTTAATTGAAAGGCTTCTTACAGGGGCAGCACATCTAAGATAAATACCTGCATATATGAAAACTATGAAAGCACAAAACATGTATGGACTTACCTTTTGCCCTATTTTTAGAGAATAAATCCTTTATGGAAAGTTGACGCTTCATATCTACTCGTATAGCGATAGCTCTGCCTCTTGCTGTAGGAAGAAGGAATAATGGATAAATAAGCAAGCAGGCATGACACAACCATGTATTCAATGAAACAAAAACCTATTAGATTTGGATAGCTAACAAGAGAAGCCTTCACTTGTTACCTAGTTTTTTGTGTTTGTTGGGGGGGGGCTAATTTGTACTGTTAGCCCCCCCCCAGATTTGATTGGGGGGGGGGGCTAAAGCCCCTTTTGCCCCCCTGGATCCGCCAGTGAGTACCAGAGGTGGACTGGGCGGAACTTAAAAAAAAAAAAAAATTTTTTAAAAATATTTTAAAAAATTTCCCTCAAAAAAAAATTTAAAATAAAACATGTCTAAGTTCTCAAATGTTGGGAACCAAGAGCATGCTCCAAGCATTTCAAATAAATTGATCAGAGAAGAAACCTAAAGAAAGAGCTGCTCATCCCTGCCTCTTTGCAGAGAATCAAATGTCTCCTACCATCAGCTATTCCCACCATAATATTCCCACTAGCCAATATCCTGGGTAAGTCAGAAACTTTTTGTATTAGTGATGTTTACATCATTTGCAACTTTACGTTGTTGTGTTTTTCTTGCTTTGTTTGCATGTTGACAATGTTTTTCCTCCACAAAAAAAGACGGATAGGGCTGGTTAGGTTATGTCCTTTTATTTCAATATTTTGATACTTTTATCTGAGAACATAGATTAGGCTGGCTAATTTTATGCTAGGTTACCTTGCAAATTTATAAAGCTCTCAACAATTAGTTATTGTATATGAACCAATTGGTGTTATTTTGCTTTTCAACCAATGTTTGTGCTTGCTGGTAAAAAAAAAATATGTTCTTTGTGCACCAAAATGACAATCACGATAAGACCCTATTTACCACTAAGTTATAGCTACACTAAGTTAGGGTCAAAGGTATGATAAATATACGATTTGGGTCAGATCTGCTAACTGAAATGGTGCATTTATGGGCTATATTTTTTACAGAATGGACAAAGAATGAGGTTATCATGAGATAACAAGTGAGTGATGCCTATATTTAGGTTGATTTTTTCCATCAACAATTATAGGATTTGTTTAAAATGCCGCCACACGCCACGGCCTTCACTGCGAAGTTGATGGCCATCAGCAAAACTCTTGCATACATCGAGGTTGACGACGATATTTTGCATGTTATTTTGACTGATTCTCTGAGCAGTCTTGTGGCGCTGCACAGTTTTAACTAGCAACATGTCATCGTACGAGACATTTTATCGCATCTTACTTCGCTGCATCGCATGGGAAAACAGGGCATTCTTTGCTGGATTCCAGCACATGTCGGAATCCGTGGTAACGAGCTGGCCGATAGGGCTGCAAGGCGTGCAACACAAGCGCCAAGGAGTCGCGTTCTCCCACTCCCTGCCAGTGACTACTACCCAGCTATCTCATCATTTATTCTCAGACAGTGGCAGGGCAAATGGGACCAAGTGGAGTTCAACAAATTAAAGCAAATCAAACCTTAGCTCCGTGGCCCTCGTCTTTCAGCCAAACTAGAAGGGACGAGGTAGACATCTGTCGTCTCAGAATTGGTCACACTCTAGCAACACATAGGTATTTATTGTGCGGAGACGACAGGCCGAAATGTGTTAGGTGTAATGCCGCGCTGACTGTGCACCATGTGCTGGTGGCGTGCCAAGCATACACAGAAGAACGTAGGCGCCACTTCGGATAAGATGCGAATGCTCTGAGGTTGAAGAACTTATTGGGAGATTATTACCGATTTATACACAATGGAGCAGTTTTATGCTTCCTTGCGGAGATGGGATTTGACGTAGTATATGCACCTGCCTAACTGATTACTTGTTTCCACAGATCTCAGATCAAGCGCCTTAATAACTACCGATGTTTTATATTCGTTTCTGACAGTCTGACGCGTGCTTAGGCAACCTTGTTATGGGTGCAATATAACCCAATGGGGTTTACGCACCCTAAAACCCCAATAGTCATCATTAAAATGGCAAACATGCATAAGAAGTCCCTGGGCCATTTCTGATCACAATGTTGTTTTTCTGGTGTTTTCTGATTTGACACTCATTCCTTTGGAAAATGAAAACTTCCAAAGATATAAGCACTTTAAGTTCAAGTACCTCTGTCTAAGAAATCAGTCCAAGAAAAGAATATTAAAAACATTGAAATAACTTTTTTTAAACAAGAAAAAGATTGACCACATGTACCTGCTATCCAACCTCAACACATGGGAAGTGTGGGGAAAAGGTTTTGGGTCTGGTGGTATATAATGAAAAATAACATACAATTATCAATACAAATTAATACAACCTAACCCAGCCTACTGATGTTGGACGCCCTAAAACCTACCGATGTTGAAACACTTAAACGCACTAATATTGTATTACTTAAAACCTACGGATGTTGGATTGCCTAAATATGACTTTAAAATGTGATTTTCAAAACAAATTCAAGAGGACTGTCCATAATAGCCACTGCACGTGGAGGGCATGTATTGTGACATAAATAAATAAATATATAAATAGGAAGACGTCAGCTTTCCACAGCCGCCGGCTGCCAGCGACCATCGTGCAGACAGCGGGTCAGGCGTGCACGGTCCAGGTCGCGGACCGCTGATAGGTCATTCACATTATGGCCAGATCAGGTCGCGAATGGTGCCGTTGCTGTATCCGTTCCCGAAGCCGTCCCGTCGGCTCCTGCGACGTCATTTGCGCGAGGGGTATCTTAGCTGAGGCCACCATCAGTGGTAGCCTTACCCGCTGGCGTGTGTTCTCTTGCCGCCCCAGTTCAGTACATAGGATCAAGTTCAAGCCGCGCTGTGACAGACGGTCACCACGTGTGCGCAGACCACTCGTACATTACGGCTGCGATGCGAGTGATGAATGAAAGCAGGCGAAGTTACTGGTGAAAGATTCTTATATTGTGAGTTCATGTTTGCATTTTTTTTCACCAACCATAGTTGGCGATCCACGCAGGTGATCGTGCTGCTGCCGTTGTTACTTGGTTACGTTATAAATTCGCGATACATTCGTACTTGAAATACGTATGCGCAAATACACGTGAAAATCGTACGAAGAACATTTCGCACTCGATATATTCGTATTCGGGGAGTTTTATGAACCACGCAAGCAGGACGCTACATCTGCAGTTGGGTCGAAGGTAACCATTTGTATGCAATTTTCCAATTTGTGACTTGCATCCTCAATGACAGATGCAGCCAGCTTCCTGCACACAGACATAGCGAACAGATGTCATCAGCGGGTATCAACAAACACCCCCTGCCACACCAATTATGTTCACTATTTGCCACCAATATATACAGACTGCATATGCACCCACGAACCAAACGCGTGCATCCATTCATGTGTAGGCTTAACCGTAAGCATGCAAATAAAGGGCATAATCATTTGCAATAATGTCTTGCGGCTCATTGGTGCAGGTTGCTTTTGAACCATTCATGCACCAGACACACACACACACACTCATATTATATATATATATATATATATATTATAATTATATATATATATATACACAAATGCACAAATATATATTACGTGGGATTTGGGGGCCTCCTGTCGGTGGCGGATCCAGGGAGGGAAGTTTGGGGCATGTCCCCCTCCCCCATGAAAGGTGGCGTCCCTTCGACCACGAAAACGCATCCCTCCGCGAAGGCTCGAGTGCACCCCAACACCCTCGAATTTTTTCAGCCACAGGCGCCTCTTGGCAGGAAAGACACCCCTCAAGCTGCTTTCGCAGTGGCGCCACTCAAAGCACGTGTCCCCTCCCCCAGATGACAATTCCTGGATCCGTTCCTGCCTCTTGTGGCAGCTATTGGCTTCCTGTGGCGGCTATGGGACCTCTTATGACGACAAAGGGCCTCCTATTGCGGTCTAGGGGCGGTCAGATCATTTCAGGCGGTCTTCTGTGGTTACTTTTCGGAAATCCTCCTGCCACTGAAGGGAAGAAGCTATGGCGCACTTAGCTCCTCCCCCCCGTCTGTCCTTTCTTCCGCTCTCGAACGGGGGTGACAACACCAGCTAAAACGGACGGTAGAGGAAGCCTACCCAATATCGAGAAAAATCCCTTTATTTTGGAGGAACTTGATGGTCAGCCTGCCGGAAACGGCACATTGTTAGGCAGGAAAATTGTTACTGGGTCATTTCGGATACATTTTGCTGAAGCTGAAGAATAGTTCTTTCAATTGGTATATGTCAAAGTGATCTATATGGCCATACAACATGCAAGAGAGCGTAGAGAAAAATGGTAAAATTGCATGTAAACCAATGGTGAAGGGGAACCTTCAAGCCTGCTACCAAACCCACTTCGTGGGGGCCCGCACACACCCGCCTTGCGCACACTCAGGCCGTTGTCATCTCCGTGCCGGGCCCCCACGAAGTTGGTTTGGTAGCGGGCTTGAAGGCTTCCCTTCACCATTGGCTTACATGCAATTTTACGGTTTTTCTCTACGCTCTCTTGGATGTTTTATGGCAATATAGATCACTTTGACGAATACCAATTGAAAGACCTATTCTTCAGCTTCAGCAAAATGTATCCTAAATGACCCAGTAACAATCTTCCTGCCTAACAATGTGCCGTTTCCGGCAGGCTGACCATCAAGTGCCTCCAAAATAAAGGGATTTTTCCCGATATTGGTAGGCTCCCTCTACCGTCCGTTTTAGCTGGTCAAGTTGCCACCCCCGTTCAAGAGCGAAAGAAAGGACAGACAGAGGGGGGGGGGGGAAGCTAAGTGCGCCTTAGCTTCTTCCCCTCAGTGGCAGGAGAGTTTCCGAAACGTAACCACAGAAGACCGCCTGAAATGATCTGACCGCCCCTAGACCGCACTGGGAGGCTATCTGTCGTCATAAGAGGTCCCATAGCCACTACAGGAAACAAATAGCTGCCACAAGAGGCAGGGACGGATCCAGGAATTGTCATCTTGGGGAGGGGACAGGTGTTTGGAGTGGCGCCACCGCGAAAGTAGCTTGAGGGGTGCCTTTCCTGCCGAGAGGCGCCTGTGGCTGAAAAATTCGAAGGTGTTGGGGTGCACTCGAGCCTTCGCGGAGGGACGCATTTTCCTAGTCGAAGGGACGCCACCTTTTATGGGGGGAGGGGGCACATGCCCCAACTTCCCTCCCTGGATCCGCCACCGACAGGAGGCCCCATATAGCCCACGTAATATATATATTTGTGTATTTGTATATATATATATATATATATATATATATATATATATAATATATATATATATATATATATTATGTACTGAACTGGGGCGGCAAGGGAACACACACGCCAGCAGGTAAGGCTACCACTGATGGTGGCCTCAGCTGAGATACCCCTCGGGCAAATGACGTCGCAGGAGCCGACGGGACGGCTTCGGGAACGGATACAGCAACGGCATCACTCGCGACCTGATCTGGTCATTATGTGAATGACCTATCGGCGGTCCGCGAACTTGACCATGCACGCCTAACCCGTTGTCTGCACGATGGTCGCTGGCAGCCGGCGGCTGTGGAAGGCTGACGTCTTCCAATTTATATATTTATTTATTTATTTCACGATACATGCCCTCCACGTGCATTGGCTATTATGAACAGTCCTCTGCAATTTGTTTTGAAAATCACATTTTAAAATCATATTTAGGCAATCCAACATCCGTAGGTTTTAAGTAATCCAATATTAGTGCGTTTAAGTGATTCAACATCGGTAGGTGTTTGGCCGTCGAACATCAGTAGGCTAGGTTAGGTTGCATTAATATTTATTGATAATTGTATGTTCTTTTTCATTATATACCACCACACCCAAAACCTTTTCCCACACTTCCCATATGTTGTTGAGGTGGGATAGCAGGTATATGTAGTCAATTTTCTTCTTGCTTTTTAAAAAGTTATTTCAATGTTTTTGATATTCTTTTCTTGGACTGAGTTCTTAGATAGAAGTACTTGAACTTAAAGTGCTTATATTCTTGGAAGTTTTCATTTTCCAAAGGAACAATCAAAATCAGAAATCAGAAATCACCAGAAAAACAACATTGCGATAAAAATGGCCCAGAGGCTTCTTATGCATGTTTACCATTTTAATTATGAATATTGGGGTTTAGGGTGCGTCAACCCCATCGGGTTATATTTCACCCATAACAAGGTTGCCTAAGCACGCGTCATACTGTCACAAACGAATATAAAACATCGGTAGCTATTAAGGCGCTTGATATAAGATCTGGGGAAACAAATAATCAGTTAGGCAGGTGCATGTATTACGCCAAATCCCATCTCCGCAAGGAAGCACAAAATTGCTCCATTGTGTATAAATCGGGAATAATCTCCCAATAAGTCCTTCAACCTCAGAGCATTCGCATCATATCCGAAGTGGCGCCTACGTTCTTTTGTGTATGCTTGGCACGCCACCAGCACATGGTGCACAGTCAGTGCGGCATTACACCTAACACATTTCGGCCTGTCGTCCCCGCACAATAAATACCTGTGTTGCTAGAGTGTGACCAATTCTGAGACGACAGATGGCTACCTCGTCCCTTCTAGTTTGGCTGAAGGACGTTGGCCACGGAGCTAACTATGGTTTGATTTGCTTTAATTGGTTGAACTCCACTTGGTCCCATTTGCCCTGCCACTGTCTGAGAATAAATGATGAGATAATTGGGTAGTAGTCACTGGCAAGAAGTCGGAGAACGCGACTCCTTGGCACTTGTGCTGCACGCCTTGCAGCCCTGTCGGCCAGCTCGTTACCACGGATTTCGACATGTGCTGGAATCCAGCAAAGTATGACCTGTTTTCCCATGCGATGCAGAGAAGTAAGGTGCGATAAAATGCCTCGTACGATGGCATGTTGCTGGTTAAAACTGCGCAACACCACAAGACTGCTCAGAGAATCAGTCAAAATAACATATAAAATATCGTCGTCAACCTCGAAGTATGCAAGAGTTTTGTTGATGGCCATCAGCTCCGCAGTGAAGACCGTGGCGTGTGGCGGCATTTTACACAAATCCTATAATTGTTGATGGAAATAATCAACCTAAATATAGGCATCACTCACTTGTTATCTCATGATAACCTCTCCTTTATACTAAGTTTGAGATATATACTTAAAATACACAGGTCAGGACATTAAGCAATCGTGCTCCAATCACTTAAACAAAACCTATATAATGCCATTCCAAAAGGCTTGATACTTGTTGTCAATAAAGTTGAATATGTGTTCCTATGACAAGAACTGTGCTATTTTTTCAACAAAAATTATTATGCTTGTATTCCAGACTAAGTTTTGATGATAGAACAGATATAGTGGGCTGGATCCAGCCCACTATATAGCAGAAAAAAACTTGTTCAACTGTAAATGTATCTAATGGATACATTTGTCACCTGATATCATTCTTTGTCCATTCTGTAAACAAATGTAGCTCATGAATGCACCATTTCAGTCAGGAGATCTGACCCAAATCATCTATTTCTCATACCTTTGACCCAAACTTAGTGTAGCTACAACTTAGTGGTAAATGCTTGACATGAGGGTCTTGTCGTGATTGTTATTTCGGTGTACAAAGAACATATTTTTACCAACAAGGAGACAAATTCGTTGAAAAGCAAAATAATACCAAAAATGAGGGCTTTAAATTGGTTCATATACAATAACTAATTATTTTAAAGCTTTAGAAATTGCAAGGTAACCTAGCATAAAATTAGCTAGCCTAATCTATTTTCTCAGAGAAAAGTATCAAAATCTTTAAATAAAAGGATATAGCCTAACCAGGCCTATCCATATTTTTATGTGGTGGAGGAAAAACATTGTCAACATGCAAATTCATACTACAGGAAATCAGACTGCAACTCATGGAAAGTTTCAGGAAGGCATTCATAGCATGATTGCATTGTACATAAATATTCAATTATGCATGTATCGTCAATAATCCATGCAAAATTAATCAAGGAATAATGCACAGTGCCCTTAGTCTAGCTGGCCTAGACAAAGCTATGTTTTCAATGACTGTTGTATGTCAATGTAGGTAGATATGTACATGTTTGGAAAAATACGCTGCTCGTGGATTTTTGAAATCCAGAACACTACCCTCTTCAGAAAATTGTTTCTTGTTTTCTCATCTGGAGGTTGAATCTCCTAAGTTACCTCCTAAGTTTGACAATGAGCTGCTGTGATCAAGTAAAAGTGCTCAAAATTCACCGAGAGGGGGTGCAGATTGAGTTACGATGCATAAGGTTTAAAACAAAATATTATCCATACTGGATGACTATAAAATATTCCTCCCAACGTGCAAGATTACAATGCACAAATCCAACCTTGCCAATGCATGATACAAATATGTGTCGTAACAAATGTTCAATGGAAAGAACAGGTGTCGCTCAGGTGTGCGCTCCAGCGGGGAGTCCAATATCGTTTGGCAACCGGTGACGTCACATTGGCTGGACAATTGCTCAGTCCCGTAGGCGCTCCAGCCAAACTTCCGTGTTTTCAACACGTCATTTCCGACCTTAAATACCGTCAAAAAGGGACAAAACCGGGTTCATTTGAAAGCTTAAAGAAACCTGTACGCGAATATGAGTCTTATTTTTCCCTAACACTACGACTTTTTGCTTGGATCCGCGCTGACTGCATTCATGTCGAGCGCCGCAGGAATCGCGCGGTGCCACGGGTAGTAGCAGCATGATGAGACAGGCCAACTGAAGATCACGGCTGGCAAGGAGGGGTAGGAGCAAATAAGAGATAACTGTTGCAACATAATTCCTCTCCACTCGGTGCAAGAGTGTAAACAAGGGTGGGGGCACCGGGGGGGGGGGGCATGTGCCTCCCATGGGAATGTGGTACCCCTCCGGCCAGGAAAAGGCGCCAACATTATATTTAGGCAACCGGCAGAGGTACCGATACCGGTTGGAATGTCACGCCCTTATCACCCATGTGCAGATACGGAACCTGCAGCTGGTTTTCAGGATCGTTTTCATATTTAATTCCCATGCGCCTAGACCAGAGGTGTTCTTTGATATAATTTTGAGGGACAAATGCCCCCTCAGTGTTGGCTCTGTCCCCCAATAATTTAGACTTTTAACATTGGGTACCATAGACCATGCGTCCTATCGATGTCGGGCTTCCCATTCATTTCATGTATTTTGCACGCAATAATCCATAGTGTAATAATCAATAATACATATATATATATATATATATATATATATATATATATATATATATATATATATATATATATATGTATATATGTATATATATTTATATATACATATATATATATATATATATATATATATATATATATATATATATATATATATATATATATATATATATGTATATATATATATATATATATATATATATATATATATATATATATATATAAATATATATGTATATATATATATATATATATGTATATATATATATATATATATATATATATATATATATATATATATATATATATATATATGTATATATATATATATATATATATATATATATATATATATATATATATATATATATATATATATATATATATATATATATATATATATATATATATATATATATATATATATATATATATATATATATATATATATATATATATATATATATATATATATATATATATATATATATATATATATATATATATATATATATATATATATATATATATATATATATATATATAT